>JAQGEP010000018.1:0-129478 GCA_028476805.1 Acrocalymma vagum
TTCCTTTTTTTTAGGACTTTTAGTATCGCTGTTAAATTCTTCTTCTTCATTTTCATTTTTAAAATTTTTTTTTATATTTTATTTTTTTCCCAAGTTCTTGCGTGTGATTGCGTTTGTTGGAGAAGTTGTCACGCAAGTGTTTGACACTGTAATGTTAAAGTCGGAAAACAATAGGTTTTATTTTTGGGGGGGAGGGGGAGTTTGTGGAAAAAAAGTAATAGGCATTTGTTTTGAGTGAAGTGGGATATTGCTTGTACACTCATCGTAGGTGGAGCTTTGAATGGACATTTTATTTCGATTCAGAGTTGCTTGGACGGCAACTTCGCTCATGTCATGAACACAAAACGACAACACAATGAAACAGAGACCACGAAAAAGACCATACAAGAAAATAATCCCCATAGAACATATAAGTCTATTATTTATGTAGCACACACGCATGCTATTAATAGTCATAGCTTCATAATCGCTAATCCCTCAATACCAGCCATGATCCTCCCTCTAAACCAACCTCCCAAAAGAAAAAATTTTCCACCTAATAAATCTTCTCATACGCCCTCCACCACAACGCCACATTCGCCGCAACCAACAAATCCAACATCTTCAGCCCCTCATCGTCAATGATCAACTTCCCTAACTTCGCCTGCTTGCCACCGAAGCCACCACCCGCAATCTCCTGGCCGAGTGACAAATCAAGGCGCTCGAGTGAGGTGCGCGCATCATCGGCGCTGTCGTCTCTGCTGCTGGCGTAGGAGGAGCCGTGGCGATGGTGTCGCGGGCGGTGGAAGATTGATGTGCGTTTTGAGTCTGGGTCGGTGCGGGAGGATGATGACGATGAAGAGGAGAGGGTGCTAGGGAGGTTGAAGCGGAGTTCGGAGACGGGCATTGCGGTGGGAGGAGCGCTTTGGAGGCCCGGGACTACGTGGCGGCACTGCTCAGGGGTTAGTGATTTCTTGCAGGCTAAAAGATACAGCAAAGAAAGTAGACTGTATAAGGGAGACTGTGTAAAGGGGGGTACATATAGCCTACCTTTAAAGATGATCCACCGCCACCGGTAATGAATTCGCAGCGGCCGTTCCAGGGACTCATGAATACGTAGCCACGGAACATGGGTTGTCGGTCATTTGATGGCATGTCATAAGGGCGGGAATGGGAAGAGAAGCTGTCACGGGGACTATCATATCCCATGTTTCCGTCATAGGAGCCCCTCTGTTGATGATCATA
This sequence comes from Acrocalymma vagum, assembly GCA_028476805.1. Taxonomy (NCBI): domain Eukaryota; kingdom Fungi; phylum Ascomycota; class Dothideomycetes; order Pleosporales; family Acrocalymmaceae; genus Acrocalymma; species Acrocalymma vagum. The sequence goes on from JAQGEP010000018.1 coordinate 1,225, forward strand.
TCCACTAGTAGGGCGTTGGAGCCCATCCATCCATATTCGCCGACGGAAAGTGTTGGCGCTTCGTTGTGTTGGTTGTTCGGGTTCGGAGTAGTCTGAATATCCAGGGTGTGTAGGGTTTATCCTGCTATTGGAGTTTATTGAGAGATCGGTGGGACGGGTAGGTAAAGGCGGTCGATTTCCTTCGGTGTCTGTGTGGAGGAATTTGGAGTAACCTGGGTTGGTGACTTCTATGTACATTGGGCCTGGGACTTTCTTCTTATTTCGCGGGTCATGCAGGTTAGAAGTTGACATGTCGAGGGTGGGCGGGTCTTCTATTCGAGCAATGTTCCATTGAGCGCTGGTTGATGGATCTCTTCGAATGAGAGTAAGTGAAGTCCCGGCGGGCATGGGCTGGTCGAAGGATCTCCGTGTGGGTTGTGTAGGTGGCCTCTGGTCTTCTCTTTGATATTGAAGTGAATCGAAAGAACGACGAGGGTTATAGTCCGGTCCTAGTGTGTTGGGTTTGTTGAGATACTGTGAGGCATGGACATTTTGCCGGCTTTCAAAGTCGTTCACTGGTGCTAAATTTCCAGGGACAGGTTTGCGTCTCGGACCGGCCGGTAGTACACCTGGTTGCAGAGCTGTTGGAACAGAGGCTGGTACGGCTTTTCGCTGGACTGCTGGCACTGGTGCCGGCGGTTGATGTGAAGGGAGTGTATTTTCATGTCCATAATTGGGCTCGTGAAATTCTGGAGCTGGAGGCTCGATGTAGCGAGCATCATCGGCCTGGTCGACATGGACAAAGTATAGTGAGCTTTGGATATCCTCGGCTGTGACCACCTTCTCACGGGGCTTCATAGGCGAGAGAAACACATCTAGAGCATGATTAAGCACATAGAATAAAGTTACCAGGGGCCAAGGCAGCCTTACCTCTACTGCCAGGAACGCGAGCAATGTATAATACCAAGGGCTCATTCCTCACATGAGTGGGGTTTCTAGGGTAAGATGGCGGATTGGCAGCGAGCGCAGACAGGGACGATAGAGATTTGGCTTCAATAGCTAGAGACGACATTTGGCAACGAGAGACGGAAACAGTTGAGAAGGTTGGAGAGCGACGAAAGGAAGTGGCTACTTAGATCTTTGTGGACTGAAGCTACGGGTATCAAGCCCTTTGGGGATTGCGTGAACCGCGCCGCTGCAGGGACGATATATGAGGCAAAACGGGGCTGAGGTATGCGAGATACGTGTGGGTGGCTGTGCATACGCGTCTCTCGGACAGAGACTTGTCAGACAGCGCTCGGCGGCAGCAATAGCGAGCAGTATGAAGCCACGGATCCGTTGTCAGGATAAGGCGGCGAAGACTGTGAGACTGGGGCCAGGGCTTGTGGTGAGTTGCGCAACCACGCTTCTATGTATTGGACAAGTAAGTGGTGTTGGAGACTGCACGGGCTTACAGGCTTTAACAGTAATTATTACACTGTAAATAGCGCCGAAGCCGAATAAAAAGCGTCGAGGAACGTTGAAAATGCTCAGGCGGTTCAGGCAGCGGTTGCGGCAGCGGTTGCTCGCCTACTCGCCGCCTATTGGCCCGTGTCAAAAGGCGGTCGGACCAACCTGAAATCTTGGCATCCTTAGATTTTCCATTTTCCATTTTCCGTTTTCTACACTCGGCCTCTGTGGTACGCACACGACACACTGCTCTTGCTGCTCTGGTTGCTCTGTCCGCCTGCCTGTAGCCCACAAGCCCCCCTTGTTACTCTCTCCAGGTCTTCGGAATTAGCACACCAGCCCAAGCCATGGGCGACGACCTCGAGGTACGCTACTGGCAGCTTGTCCCCGCATCTCTTGCATCGCTAATCCAAAGTTTCAGGAGCGGCTCAAGAGCCATGCAAGGGCATTTGAAGGTCTAATGTCTTTGATTCCCGCTAAAGAATACTATGGAAAAGACGAGAGCATCACCAGCGTACGGCTATTTTTGGCCCCCCTCCCATCGCTGTGCGCACGCTGACGGCCCACCTCTACAGACACAATGGTTGAAGAAATCGAAGCAATCAAAAGAAGAGAGACAGGCTGCCAAAAGGGCAAAGCTAGACCCCGCTTCCCACAAGACCGCCAAAGACGTCATGGACGAGAACGCACGGAAGCGAAAGCGCCAGCTTGAGGGCGAGGAAGACTCGTCAGACCCGGACATGGATATTGAGAAGGAGAAACCCATGGAGGGGCTTAAGACGGCGGTAGTCAAGGCAAAGAAGCAAAAGACAAAGGATAACGATGCCTCGCTCAACGCAGAGAAGCAGGTCAACGCCAACGAAAATGATGCAAAGGAAGCACGAGCTAAAGCTAGGGCCGAGAAGAAGCAGCAGAAGCTCGAGAAGAAGAAAGAGAAGCAGGCACAGAAGAAACAAAACCAAGCAACAAAGAAGGCACAACAGAAAGATTTCAGCAAAGCATCAGTCGATACGAGAGAGGCTGACAAGGAAGATGACGAAGTTGAAGACGACCAGAACGACAAAGAGTGGGAATCAGAAGAGGAGCAGGAGCATCCAGATGAGCGCATCCAGGCATTGGATGTCAGCGGTCTTATTGAAGAGGGCCAGGTTACTGCTACTCCGTCGGCTGCAAATTCCAATTCCTCCACAGCTTCTATAGCCTCGGCCGCTTCTTCATCATCCTCAGTGATGCCCCCCTCTGGCGAGCAGCCTCCCGAGAAGAAAGAGAAGAAAGCATTCAAAATCGACCAAAAGAGCCACGATGCGTTTCGAGCTCGACTGAACGCAAAGCTAGAGGCTATGCGAGCTGCACGTAAAGCAGACGGCCCCGATGGACGCCCAGCAAGGAATCGAGCAGAACTAATTGAAGCGCGGCGGAAGAAGGAAGCAGAACGCAAGGCTGCAAGGAAAGAGAGCCGTCAGCTAGCTAAGGAGGACGAAGAGCGCCTGAAGGCAGAAGAGCAGCTTGCTCGGATACGAGGAGGATCTGGTTCACCGTCATTGTTCGCGCCACTTTCATCACCAGAAAGCGAGCGGAACTTCAATTTCGGCAAGGTTGCGTGGCAAGACGGACAGCAACTTGAAAGCAACCTCTCTGGTTTCTTGGACTCAAGAAAGAAGAAGGGCAAATCTGATGCCAAGACTGCTCTGGAAGCTGCACAGAAGAAGAAGGCGCGGATCAATGGCCTTGACGAGGCAAAGCGGAAAGACATTGAAGAGAAGGACCTCTGGCTAGCAGCGAAGAAGAGGGCACAGGGCGAGAAGGTCCTCGACGACCCCAATCTCCTCAAGAAGAGTCTAAAGCGCCAACTCAAAGCCAAGGAAAAGAGCAAGCAGGAATGGAAGGACCGCATCACCAACATCCAGAAAGGCAAAGAAGCTAAGCAAAAGAAGCGAGAGGAGAACCTCAAGAAGCGCAGAGAAGAAAAGGGCGCAAAGGGCAGCAAGAAGAAGGCCGGAAAACCGGGCAAGAAAGTAAAGAGGCCGGGTTTCGAAGGAACGTTTAAGGCGAGGTAAGAGTAGAAAAGTACGGTTTAGCTTGTGAGGGATGGTGTATAGTAGCATAGGACTTCAGCTTCCCAAGGCTGAGACGAGGGAGAGAGCTCTTAAAGCTGAGACACGAAAGGAAACTGGGAGGCTTCATGCGTGGAAGCGTATGTGTATGTGCGATACATTGCAGGAATATGGCGTCTGATATCCCTTTTTCTTTTCATGGATTGACAATGTCAGGCGTCAGGGAGTAGCGTGTCGCTCCGAATATAACTACTTCTTTGCCTTGTCATTGATCTGATTTCTTATGATGTGTGCGCGAGTATGTGATGCTTCTGTGATATTTTCAATTTGTGTTATGTGTAGATGGGCCTGGGGCTCTTTGAGCACATATGCAAGCAGACCCCAAGGTCTTTGGTGTGGATAAGTAGAATGTTTTGGATATCGGGTCGCGACTTTTGCAGATTTATTGGTGAATGTGCCTTCTAGAGTTTTGGATCATAACGAAATAGAATATTGACCTGTTCAATTGATTAGCAAAACAAGGCAGCTCACTGTTATATGAATAGTAGACTTCTGATACTGGCTGGATTTTGCATGCATGTAATTCACAAATGAAATTTGGCATTGTTATAACTGCACAGGACCCACTATTCTAGTATTTACACATTTTTAAACTCTTTCTGGCACCGATTATCTGTAGGGTGCGTCCGCACGTGCAACTGCGGCAAGTTCAGGCTCCCACTTGTCTCCATTTGATAGCAACTTCTCCTTGTTGTACAGAAGCTCCTCCCTGGTCTCAGTAGCATACTCGGCGTTAGGTCCTAGACATGAATTAGCTTTGAAATATGGTGTAATGAATATATGGACAACTCACCCTCTACAATGGCATCGACCGGGCAGCTCTCCTGGCAGAAACCGCAATAAATGCACTTTGTCATGTCGATATCATATCTTGTGGTTCGTCTGCTTCCATCGGCACGCTCCTCGGCCTCAATTGTGATAGCTTGGGCAGGGCAAATGGCTTCGCAGAGCTTGCAAGCAATGCAGCGCTCCTCACCAGTAGGATATCGTCGCAGGGCGTGCTCGCCTCGGAAGCGGGGGGAGATGGGACCCTTTTCGAAAGGGTACATAATGGTATACCTGTGGTGTCATCAGAATCGACTCTTCCACGACTTTGCGCGTCCGTAGCTCGTCAATTGAGGGCTACTTACGGTGGCCGAAAATACTGCTCCAACGCTACGTACATGCCCCGAAACATCTCCAATAGCAAGAAGTACTTGCCGGCACGGTCCAATGCGGCCTCTCCTTCGTCCCATCGCTGCGGGGGAGGTAATCGGAAACCGGGCGGTGGCGGTCCTGCTGGTGTCGCGGCTCGAGGACGAGTCGTGGAGAAGAAGACGACGGTGGCGGGTGTGGGAAAGCGCGCCGTGGCAAGCTGCGACGACCGGATAAGGGTCACGGCGGGACGGCCACGAGCCAGCATCGTCAGTGGCTTTGAGCTGGCCATTGTGGGCGCTGAGAGGGAGCGGGGGTGGGTGGGTGTCGTTGTCTTTGCGATGTGAGGTCAACCGAAGAAGTTCAAAGCTTAGAACGGGTCGGCTCTGATTGGCTGACAAGTCGATGAGGTCAATGGTTGCGAAAAGGGTAACCCTTCTTGTTGAAAAACTGGGTGTGAGGAGATTAACTTAGAATTCACAGTAGTTTCAAGCAGATTGAGTTTATTATAGCAGAAGGATTTGGTGCTGGAGATTCTATCATAGTGATGGTGGCCTGGTTGAATCGACGTCGCTGGGACATGCGGCTTACGTAAAGGAGATCCGGGCGTTCATTCTGCTTCGAAGTTCTCAAGCTTGACCCCAGTGAAGTCAACACCAGTCCACCTCCCTTTCTTCGTCCTTAATACCCTTTGACACACCCCAATTCCACTCACAATGTTCCGAACTGCCCTCCTCAGGTCCGCAAGGCAAGCCGTTCGCGCTGCTCCCCGCTATCAGGTCGCAATTGCCCGTCCCGCTGTGCGAAGCTCCCTCTTCCAGCCAAAGCAAATCTCTCCCGCCTTCCAGGCAGTACGATGCTATGCCGCTAGCGCTGGTCTTTCAAAGGATGAGGTTCAGGGCAGGATAATGGACTTGTTGAAGAACTTTGACAAGGTGATGGCGTTGCGATGTGTGTTTTTGAGCAAATGGCTAACTCGTGCATAGGTCCAGGATTTATCCAAGGTACTTATCCTACTACCATATAGCTCACCCGGAGCATACACTCATTCCTTCGCAGGTTACCGTCGAGTCGCACTTCAATAACGATCTTGGTCTTGACTCTCTTGACACCGTAGAGGTGGTTATGGCTATTGAGGAGGTTGGTCACTGTGGATAACCTCGGGGACCTGGCGCTGACGAAATTTGTACAGGAGTTCAGCATTGAGATCCCAGACAAGGAGGCAGATGCTATCCACAGCGGTAAGCGCATCGAGCGAATCCATACTTTTCCGAGCTAATGATATCACAGTGAAGCAAGCAGTGGACTACATCCTGGCTCAGCCCGATGGTAAGAACCTGCTTCTGTAATGTAGTTTGTTATAAGCAGGCTAATCGATTTCCAGCGCACTAAATTAAGAGACCGAAATGGTGGTTTGCTAGATACAGAGAATATGGGAAGGGAATTGGGTAGTCGGAGAACCCTCCGGCGTTTGTTATATATATATTCCTCTCTGCATGTAAAACAGTCGCCCGGTATGGCATCTCATGTACTTTTCGATAGAGAATGACGCTATCGATCTCCCAATTGCATTCGTGGCGGTGAACGTGATGTTGCTGCGATTTCTATAATCGGTGTCCGCAGCGGCCTGAACGCTATTCTTGGCGAGCCAAACCTCATCCACCTGGTTTGCGTTGCTGATAGCTGTCACACAAAAAACCTCCTCGACCCGGGCTCACACGAACACATTGCACTCACTTGATCATTTGACACGTACAAGTCTTCTCCAGCCCTTTATAGACCTTATCTTCCCCGAAAATCGGACTAACCGCACCTCCCACGCGCATGCGCAGCCCGAGCGCTCGCATCCCTGCGCTCACCGACGAGCATCGCCCTTAATCTCAACAACACATCCCACCCCGTAACACAACCACATTCGATGGCTTCGACGTCTGGTCTGACGCGCCGAAGAGGAGGAGCCGCCGCGAACAGCGGTGAGGACGAGAACGGCAGGGTCAGCTCTCCAGCACCGAAGCGGAACGATGATCGCACTCCAGAGACTTCATACGAGAACTCAGAGAACGGACATAAGATTGCATTTGACCCGCGGGACATCAGCGAGAATGCAGAAAGGAGCAAGCAGCCCAAGTTGACGCTGATGGAGGAGGTTATTCTTATGGGACTGAAGGATAAACAAGTAGGCTTTGACTGCCATAGGGAATTTCTGAAAGTTGCCAGCTAATGCAATGGGATAGGGATATCTCTCTTTTTGGAACGACAACATTTCTTATGCACTCCGAGGATGCATCGTAATAGAGCTGGCGTTCCGCGGACGTATCAGCATGCAGAAAGACTCGTCGCGGCGGCGATTTCCCCTGGCGGATCGGGTCATTGAGGTTATTGATGATACCCTTACGGGCGAGGTACTACTAGACGAGACATTGAAAATGATGAAGCAAAGCGAGAAAATGAGCGTAAACTCGTGGATCGACCTCTTGAGCGGTACGTCCCCTTAGGCAACGCCGCGATCTCTCCACAACTCCTAAAACCCACGATGCTGATTATATGATGTAGGTGAGACATGGAACCTCATGAAGATTGGATATCAACTCAAGCAAGTGCGCGAGCGTTTATGTAAGGGTCTTGTCGACAAGGGCATCCTACGCACCGAGAAAAAGAACTTCCTTCTGTTTGATATGGCCACACACCCTGTTGCAGATGGTGGAGCGAAGGAGGAGATCAGACGTCGAGTCCGTACTGTTCTTACCAGCCGTACTGTCGTCCTCGCAGGCAGCCAATTCCTTCCGGAAGAATTGGAATTCAGGTACCTCCGAACCATCACCATGGTTTGCGCTGCTTATGCTGCAAATGTTCTGGAGAATGCCTTGACAACTCTTGGTCATGAGGCTCGGGAACGCGCTTTTGCACAGGTTGACGAAATGTTGGCTGAATATTCGCAATGGCCATTTGCGCGAAGGACCGGGGGCTCTGGAGGCCCTGGTGCCAACATTGGCCAGGTTATCACGGACGAGGTTAACAATGCTAAGGATAAGGAGCTGCAGCTCGAGGTAAGTGGAAAGTCTGGAATTTGCATTCGGACAGAGCTAATACTTGACCAGGTGGTTGCCGCTTGCCTGAGTGTCTTCACTCGACTTGACTCACTCCTTTAAACTATACCATTCGCTACCATTCGCTACCTACTATATGAAGAATGCTTTTGTAGTTTCTGGTACAACATGGGATATTCAAAGCGATCTACAGGTTGGGACATGGGCCTCGGGAATGGAATTCGGACGAGCCTGGGAATGGGAGGCATGTTCCTGTGTGTACGAGGAGCTTGTCTTGTTTGCGCATGGTGATTTTCTTTCTCGTTCATGTCTCCAGCGGTTTCCAGCACACAGCAACTGGTCTAAGGATGGGGAATCGGCGTCCGGCCACTGATTCCATGGCTGTATTAGCAAAGCCTCTTGTTTTTGTTCCTTCTCTGTTCTTCCGCTACGGATGGATTAATGCTTCAAAAAGTTGAAAACTGCAGATGCTGTGTGAATGGCCGGTGGCAAGCTGTAGACAGCTCTACTACATTCAGTGCACTTTTATTTTAAGATTGCTTTTGCTATATATGTGGATGCAATTCCAACACACTTATTCCTACTCCGTATCTACGTTTCCTGTGAAGGTGTTTCTTAGAATAGTATATGTCTTGGCATTTGGCCATTTTCAGTCACGTGGCGTCACAGGAAACCTCACCCACGACTGCCCACACGCCCGCAGGATGCGATAGATATTCTGGTTCTCTATGCATGAGAAACGCACCACATCAACTGCTGGCAAGCTTGTTTCTACAACCGCCGCAACAGGGGCCACCGTTCGCCCGCGTTCTACGTGCTTCAGAGTCTCGGCGGTTTAGGCGGGAAAACTGCCAACGCCCCCAAAGCCCCAGATCCCCCAGTTGCCTGCCTCGACCGACTCACACGCAACACTGTCGACCGCATCATTCCGAGCTTATCCTCCCGCGCACCCGAAACCCCGCCTGCGTAGACGAGTAAACGAGCCCATTTCCTAGAACCGCTGACCGTTGCCCTTGCCGTCGAGCCAATATTCCCGCTTCGTGAAGCCTTGCCGGTGCTGTTGCAGCCCGAACTGCGCGCGCTTGTCCACCCCGTGATCCCGATCGGCAGTTCCTACCTTCAGCCAAACAGTGGCCCAGCCCAGTGACGAACGCGCAAATTGCATGGTCCCATCGGTATGTTGTTTTCTTCATGTCTTGAGCGCGTCGAGTTGTGGTTGAGCTGCGATGGCCATTACCTGCTGAGATGGCCTGTCGTGCTGCCGTCACCCCTTTCGCTGGTCTGTCGCGACCCCATTGCGACTCCCATGCTAACATCATGAACAGCCTCCATCGCGCCCTTTCCATGCCTCGGAGCCTTAACCAGGTACCGTTGTTCAGGGCAATACTGTAGTGGACTACGCTTGCTGTGCGCCGTTCTACTCTCACCGACATGCCTTCTCCCATGACCTCCTCCGCCGCCGCCGCCAACTCCCAGACTCTCGATTCATCGTATCAACACCAGCAGGGCGCGTCCCCTTACCAAAACGGCGTAAACGGGGAAGGCGCCGTTCAGCAGCCTGATGCTCCGACTGCCATCGATGGTCTAGGTGTTACGTCGGATGACAATAGCACGATTCGTGAAGGAAAACAAAAGGCCAAGGCAGTTTTGGCCGCGTCGGGTGTCAACTTGAATCCAGACTCTGCCGGCAATACAAAATTGCGAACAGACATGACATCCCCCACTCCAGCGGAAGCCGTCAATGGCGCGTCGCCGAGTCGCAAGCGCTCGCGCTCGGGTTCACGCAAGCCCTCTCAGACTCCTCAAGACTCGCGCCAAGAAGATGAGACGACTCATCAGGAGTATCTCTTAAGTAGATATGTCACTCGCGACCTCCTTGGGAGCCAGGCTCTGCACGAGCGGATGGAATACTCCCAGAAAGTCAAGGACGAATTGAGTACCAATTGCAAATTTTACCGCGACGATGTTTTCCCTATCCGACGACAGGATCCTGGGGCGGTTTTTGGATACGGATACGCCGGTTATGGCAATGGCCTCACCGATACTGGACGCGGCCCTGTCCATCTATTGTATCCCTCGCATAGCAGACGCGCTGGAAACCGCCGGGCTAGGCCGCTGAAGATTGACAAGGAAAAAGGCACACAACAAGCGGACCAGGTTGAGGAGCTAGTCCCAGTCCGGTTGGATATTGAGTTGGATAGGATAAAGCTACGAGATACCTTTACGTGGAACCTGCACGACCGAGTGACAGACCCGAAGCTCTTTGCTGAAACTCTCATCGAGGACTTCCAAATCCCACAGGAGATGCAAAACAATGTACTTCAGCAGGTCACCCGCGAAATTCAGGAGCAACTTCAGGATTTCTACCCTCACGCCTATTTCGATGACGAGCCTTTAGACCCCCATTTACCCTACTCTGCGTATAAGAACGATGAAATGCGAATACTCATCAAACTGAACATCACCATCGGTCAGCACACGCTCGTAGATCAATTCGAGTGGGAAATCAATAACCCTCTAAACTCACCAGAAGAATTCGCTCAACAATTGGCAGCCGACCTTTCGTTATCTGGAGAATTTACTACGGCTATTGCTCATTCTATCCGGGAGCAGTGTCAAATGTTCACAAAGAGCTTGTATATCACAGGCCACCCCTTCGATGGACGACCTGTCGAAGACACCGATATCCAAGACAACTTCCTTTCGTCTCCGCTCCCCTCCGTATTCCGACCCATGCAATCAACGAAGGATTATCAGCCATACTTGTACGAGTTGAGCTCGGCTGAACTGGAGAGAGCAGAGCTGTCAATTATGCGCGAACAAAGACGACAAAAGAGATCTGTGAATCGACGTGGCGGCCCCGCCTTGCCTGATCTCAAAGATCGACAGCGGACTGTCCGCACTTTACTTGTTTCCTCGGTTCTCCCTGGGGCGGCTGAGACTATCGAAGAGAGCTTCCTTTTCAAAGCTCAGCGGAAGGCAAGAGAAGGCCGTCGTCGTGGTGGTATTGACGAAGATTCAGAAGAGAGTGACAGTGATGATTCCGTAGTTGAGTCTCCAGCACCTTCTCAACTCACTGGCGGAACTGCTCGAACAAGAGGAATGCGTGGAGCAGCTACTGCAGCGCAAGCAGCAATGCGATCTGCTATTGGACGATCAGCTACACCAGAAATCTCCAATGTGCCAGTCCATCACCCAACTCCTCCGGTTCCAGCTGTTTCCGAACCTAGACCATCAGCAAGGCAGTTGAGACATGAGGCCCGAGAAGAGAGCATTTCCGAACCTTTGACTCTTATTGTCAAGCTTCGTATATCGCCTGCAAAATTCAAGGAGTACTTGAAAAACCCCAAAGCTTTTGAAAAAACGGCATCAACTCCTTCGGTAACCAACACCCCTAACCCAGCGCGAAACACACCTGGTGCAAATTCGATGCCCCCTCCTCCTTCACCAGCGATGCCACCTCGCTCAACACCAGCTGCGGCGGCAGCACCAGCATCAGTGGAGCCGTCTCCAAAAGCTCCTTCCACACCCACTCCCAAGCCCTCAACGCAGAAGAAATGGGAATATCAAGAAGATGGCCGAGTGGAAGCCCCATGGCCGGCTCCACCGGCATCGCAACATGTAAGTTATTCATTGAAAACCTATGCTCCTTCTTGAGCTGCTACTAACACAATTTGTAGCCCCCTCCGCCTCCTTGGGTTCAGGATGCTCTCCAAGAACTTCGCGAGAAGAACCCAGGTGAACTTTTCGAATCCATCATGCGCTACACCGTCATCAACCAAAAGACACCTGACCCGAAGACCCATGTAGCTGTGAAACTAGACTCATTGGCGGCCAGTTCACCTCTGCCTGCAGGACATAAAGCATTCTTCGGACCAAGGATTAGGTGTCTTGATTGTCCTGGCAAACTTTACAATGCTGGTCCGAGCCAGACGGTAGACAACTTCCGCCAGCATCTTCACAACCGTCAACATAGAGCAAACGTGGAAAAGCGGTCGGCCAAGTCCAATTAGCGAAGACCATAGACGGCGATATGTTCCTTTCAAACAATATTTCTCCGGCGTTATCAAGAGCATGGGGCGTGGTTACTTCAATATATGCAATTTCCTTTGTGGACTTGCCTGTAATTGCCCAACCTTTGTACAAAACATATGATTCTGGAAGCGCGGCTTTTTTTACGTTGAGCGAGTGGAGCAAGGATGGAAACGTGGTAGTGGATCGGCGTCTCATTTGCCGGGTGCATATTGGAAATGGGCGAAACCCGGCAGGCGTATTGGTTCTATGGGTTGCTTAATCCTAGCACTCGGCGCTGTGTTCACTTTCAAACGATTTGAAAGTCTATTTGGAGACAAGGGCATTGACTGCACCATACCGAGCATAGTGATAGCTTCAATTTTATCCTGTTTACATCTGTAGGGAGCCGTCCCAACTATGTTCCCACTCACCCAACTTGGGTTCAGTTCCGATCCCTACATTCCTCAATAAATATACCCTAGCCTGTTCGTTGTTTATAGAGGAACCCATTTCCCTTTGACTAAATTCTGTCGTTTGCTCCAGTTTTATACTTTGGTTTTCCATCACGTGTTCAGTACTCCGCATAACCAAGCGCTCCAGTTTCACCACCATGTTACCTCGCACTCTATACCACCTCATCTTACTTTTGAGCCTCTTCGTAATGAGATCACACGCCGAACTTCCAATCCGCCTCATTACACATAACATTCGCTATGCCACCACTTCGCCTTTCACGGGTGAAAAGCCCTGGGCCGATCGCAAACAGCTAATCCTAAACGAACTATACTACAATTCTCTCCACAATGCCGAAGCATTTATCTGCCTGCAGGAAGTTCTACACAAGCAACTTGTCGACGTAATGGCGGGCCTGAATAAAACCGACGAATGGAGTTTTATTGGCGTAGGCCGTGACGACGGCAAACAAGCGGGCGAATACAGCCCTATCATCTACAGGCCCAAGATTTGGAAGCTCGAGAACTGGCGAACAGTTTGGCTTTCAGAGACACCCGATCGTCCGGGTAAAGGTTGGGATGCCGCGAGTGTGAGGATAGTCACTGTCGGTACATTTCAACACATCAAGAGCAAACAGCGCGTTGTGAGCATGAGCACGCATCTCGATGACCAGGGCGCAGTAAGTAGACGAGAGAGCGCAAAGTTGATTCTCAAAGTCATTGAGCAAGTAACGCGCCCCGATGCTTCTGGAAATTCGACACGTCTCCCTGTTTTGTTGGCTGGGGACTTGAACAGTCCACCCGATGGGGACGCGTACAAGATTCTGAATGCTGAAGGATCGGCGGTGCAGGATTTGGAGGAGTTGAGTGATTGGAGGTATGGGGACAAGAGTACGTTCACTGGGTTTCAAGATAAGGAGAGGACGAAGATTGATCATTTATTTGCGGGGCCCAGGGACGGAGGGGTGTGGAAGGTAAAGGGGTATAGTGTGTTGCCGAATAGGTTTGAAGACGGCGTGTACAATAGTGATCATAGGGCTGTGGTTGGCGATCTTGTGTTGGTGTTTTGATGATATGGTAGTTGCAAGCTTGGGGGATGGTGGCTGGAGGTGTATATACGCAAACAAGTTGTACTTATGGCACAGTGGCTCAATGTACATACATACTTAGCTGTTCCAGTCTGGACCCACTAAGGTTTTCTCCCGTCGAGCTAGGGCGAGCGACTTACTCCACATTCACCGGCCCTTGAAGCTACAGTCCCGTATGCCATAGTTATCGCGATGACCGCTATATGTGAATATGCACTCGTCTGGATTCCACATCTACCGTATGTCTTCGGATACTTTACTTACAGATGACGGAGAAGAACGAACATGCGTAACGTTACTATCCCCATAACCACTTGCTAAACTTGGAATCATCCTTGCATATTGAATATTGAGCCAAGAGCAAGGACCTGGTATGCTACCCCCTCCATCTAGACTCAAAGAAAACGTCAATTTCATTCATGGATACTGGCAAGCTGCTTGATCACAAGTCACATGTTATTTCCTAGCTGGTGTGGCAGCTTGTTTGGAGCTCTCCAATGTCCAAGGCGGGAGCTGGGGCCGATCTATGGCATCACACGACCAGACAAGACAATTACGCACACCTTGTTGTCTGCCAGCAGAAGCTCTACGTCAGTGGATAATGTGCCGGATCCGGCCTAATCGGCCTGAAGATGGGCATATTTGGTACAGGCGGCGAGTGTTGGGCATGAGATAGATAGTCATTGCTATTGGAAAAATAAGCGAGTCGAGCCCCTCTGCGGGGCACCAATCTCAAAACAACAGCAACAGAGTCCACCACACCACCTTCATTTTAGCCTCCAATTCTTCGGTCTCCAGCAGAATCATACTTCATCAACATGGCCGAGGAATCCGTTGTTGGTATGCTTAACATTTCCCTTGGTCGCCGGGCTCTACCACGCTCTGTGCAAAGCGTGGGCAGCTTTGGTGTTTAGTTACGTCAATTCAGTCATAGCTGCTAACCACCATTGACAGACTACACCCTCGCCAACCCAGATACCTTGACCAAGTACAAGGTAGCTGCTGGCATCTCTGAGAGCGTTCTCAAGGAGGTTTCCGGTGCGTTGCTCCCTCACTCCACAATCTGTTGCTCCCGCGACTACCGTATGCTATCGCATGACGTGGGCTGACCGTTTTAGGATGGTGCACTGAGGGCGCCAACATCGTCGAGCTCTGTGAGCGCGGCGACAAGCTCCTAGAGGACGAGGTAGCCAAGGTCTACAAGGGCAAGAAGGTTGCTAAGGGCATTGGACACTGTACCACCGTCTCCCCAAGTTCATACATCACCCCCTACACTCCCCTCAAGTCCGACCCCGAAGAAGCCGCAACCACGTTGAAAGCCGGAGAATGCGTAAAGATTCAGCTAGGCGCGCAAATCGATGGTTTCTGTGCTATTGTTTGCGACTCCGTTATCGTTGGCAACTCTGGTGAGGTCACCGGAAGGGAGGCAGATCTCTTCCTGGCTACCTACTACGCAAATGAATTGCTTCTGAGATTGATGGTGCCACCGGGCCTCGTTCCCCATGGGACTGAAGAGGAGCAAAAGAAGGCTGCTGCTCAGAAACCTTATACTCAAGCTAAGATCACCCAGATGCTTGAGAAGGTTGTCAAGGCATACGAGTGCAACCTGGTCGAGAGCACAACCATTTGGCTGTTTGAACACAACGAAATTGAGGCCAAGAAGAAGATCATCCTGGCACCTGGCGAGGGTGTCAAGGGAGAGGGCTTGCCCGAAGTGGGTGAAGTTTGGGGTGTTGAGATGGGCGTCAGTCTGGGAAGTGGCAAAGTAAAGAATATCAACAACCGTGCTACTCTTCACCGCCGCACTGCCACTACCTACCAGCTCAAGCGCCCGACCTCAAGGCAGTTGCTTTCAGAGGTTGTCAAGAAGTTTGGCACTTTCCCCTTCAGTCTTAGGCAGCTTGAGGACGAGAAGGCAGCGAAGGTTGGCGTTGTCGAGTGTGTCCGAGGCGGCGTCCTCCGCCAATATGAGGTTGTTGGAGACAAGAACAATGACCCTGTTGCTAGGCTCTTCACTACCGTTGGTAAGTCATATATCGATCCACCTTTTTATGTCGCGCGTATCTGCCTGGACTCGTCGGGGGTTCAGGTTGGTTTTACAATTTTCAGGAGAGTCTCGGAAAGACTGGATTCCTTCAACTCCATTTTTTTTTTCTCTTGTTTTGCTTTCGAAAGATACTGATTATATTGCAGCTATTACCAAGAATGGCATGACCCGCCTGTCCCAGCCCCCAGCTCTCGACCTCTCTAAATATAAGTCCGACAAGAAGATCACTGACGAGGAGATCCTCAAGATCCTTGAACAGCCAATTGGCAAGACCTCCACCAAGAACAAAAACCGAAAGAAGAAGAAGAAGCCTGCCAAGAAGGTAGCAGGCGGTGAAGAGGAGGAGAGCAGTGACGAGGAATAAGCGTGACAACAAGAGACAACTACTAGGGCTTGCAGTACATCAACAAACCAAGTAGCGGATTACCAGAAGATGTTAGCTCCTGCAGTCATCTAGAAAGAAGGCACTTCGGTCACGGTTGGTCTCCGCTCAGGTGCTGACCAGGTCAGTCACAGTTTCTAATAGTGGCCCGAATCAGACTAGATAGTGGCCCAAGGAGCCTACAAAAATCAACAAATACTTTGATCTTGCCAAATGCTTATGTTTCCGTCTTTCGAGCCCCAAAGAGGTTTCGTATTCTGCCTTCAGGGGGTCGGTGTGAGGTGTTCACGGGGAGTCAAGTTGGGGGAGAGAGGAGCCTTGTATCAAGTCATGGACCTCTTGTGGCTCAGAAAGCTCAAATCTATCGGAATATGGCGTGTTTGAAGGGAGTTACAATGCGTGAAGGTCACTGCGAGGACAGGAAGGTGACTGTCGATTACCCCTGAATCTGCGAAGTTGTATTAGACTTATTGGGCGCCCGCTGTTGAGACAATGAGAATTTTTCTGTTTACTATTGTTGCCTAATGTTGCCTATTGTTTTGTTTTTCGACCCAATCTCGCACGCGTGCAAGACGCGAGGTGAAAGCAAGTTGGTGTTGAAAGTGAAAGAGCTGGCGGGAGCAAAATATATAAGTACGCCGCCCACCTCGCACGTAACAACCAACTCCCCAACACCCCACTCTGGCACTTTTCACAAACTTCAACCCCGAAAATTCTGCCTCACTTTTCAGCTGTTTCAAGCACTTTCTTGGTTATACCTACACTCTCACGACCGCCGTTGTCGTGTTGGTCAGATAGTACATACCAGGGGGGTCCGTCCGCGGGCCCGCAAGTTCGCCAATTTCTCAGAACCCTCGAGCATCTTTCCTCCAACACCTACCAACCTCCCATACACGACACGACGGGCACGGCCTCCCGGCGCTATCTGCGCGTGAAATTTTCAGATAGTACGCGTGGTAACTATTAATTGACGCCCTTTTCACCATCAGCGCGCTCACAAACATATAGTTCGCTCACCGTCGCCATGCCCGCTCTCCGCAAGAACCGCAAGAGCCGGACCAGTACCCCGTACGCCGCGCCCACCGAGTCTCAAGAGCAAGGCCCAAGGGAGATGACCCAGACGACTCTCGATGCATGGAAAGAGCCCGCCCCGCAAAATCCTCAACCTAACTCCGAAGACCACGGTTCGCCGCGCCACGCCCTTCTGGAGAACATGGCACCTCTCGGCTCCCTTCCCTCCACGGGGATCAGACAGCGCGTTCGCGGGCTCGGCGAGGCGATCGGAAGGTCATCACTGTTTAGTAGGAGCAACGGCGTGTCCGGTGAAGAGGCTGCATCGACACCAGAGGTGACTCCCGCTCCCGAGCCAGAACAGGATGATTCAGAGATTCAGGATGAAGAAGAAGCACACACATCATATGGAGGGCAAGGTGGAGAGGAAGAAGACGATGACTACATGCCGACTAAAGGCAAGAAGAATGTAAAGGCGGCGAAAACCCCCGTCAAAGTCAAGAGCCCGGTGCAGAGCAAAACGACAGTTCACAACAAGACACCCACCAAGAACGGGACTCGCAAAGCTTCAACGGCTCCACCTATTTCGGCGACGCAAAAGGGCCAACATCCTTACGCCGACGGCGTTTCTGAGCAGCGCATGCAAATCGCCGTTAATGACGCCATCAGCCGGTGCAATGAGAGTAACAAGCAAATTCTCGGTACTGCCATTTTAGAAGTATTCGATGATAGCAAGAGCGACAACAATCTTGCGACGGCCTTGGACGCGATTGTTCGCCAAAAGGGAGATCCTTCCCACTGGGAAACCTTTCGCATAAACATCAAAAGTAGAAAGAGGAGAATCAAACGAGATGTCGAGAAGAAGAAGAAGAAACAGGATAAGCGCGGCAGTGGAGTGACACATGGAATTAAAAAGATTAAGGAAGCTACTCGATCAAGGGTACGTCGGCTTTCACGCAAGGCTAGCAGTGAAGTTGCTCCCGAAGACTCGTCTTCCGCTGGCAACGCTTTGGAAGACGTGGTACCCGCGATCTCGCCATCAAAGCCAGTCGACTCTGCTACAGAAGATGTGATGGAATCCGCCTCCCGACGAGGATCAGTGCAAGCTCCACTGCATCCGCTGACGACGGCTCCGACCCTGCCAGCAGCAGAATCAGTCTCTGAGCCTACCACAAGGCTGCCCTCTAAGTCGCCTCGTAAGCAGACCATTACGAATGGTGACCATGCCACGGCGACGTCCCTTGATGCCAATGGAACGGCCTCTACAACTGCTCCAACCCCAGCGGCGAAGACACCCGACTCAGGCACTGGCAGCGATTCGGAACTGTCAGAGGTCAACGAAGAAATCGTACAGAAAGGCCCACCGGAACCCGTTAAGGCAAATGGAAAATCCGCTGTAGCTGCCTCTGCTGCTCCCGTTTCAAAGAAAGGAAAGAATACTGTTGGAGGTCGTGGCGGAAAGAAGACCCGCGGCGGCGCTTCCAAGCAATCTGGCAAGAATGAGAGAAGGCAGCCACCTACTCCCGAAGAGCTTGCTGAGCAAGACAATATCGAGAGAAAGCGACAGGCATACGCAGAGTCACAGCTCGTTCGTCAAGTGGAACTGAATATCCCAGTCTCGGACATCCGCTTCGACGACGAGATTCTTGAGACAGAATCTTTGACCGAGTCGCAGATTGCAGTTGGACCACCTGTTGATTCTACCCGACCTCGCCGGGCAGGTCGCGCACCGCGGAAGGATGCGAAGCGGTTGCGAGAGGATGACTCCAGAGTGTCATCGCCCCAGCTCGAGTCCAGCGCAACCACGAGACCCTCGACACCCGTGTTCCACGGTCCAAAGCGTATCAAGCTGAATAACGGCCAGGCAGCCAGGACAAAACAATCGTAAGTACTCTTTTTTTGTGTTTCTACGCATCCCTGCTGCACTGGCGTGGGCCACTTGACGACGCCAATACCCTCGTTTCAGTGCAGGGGTTTCAGCATCGCCAGAGAAGGCTCTACGTGTGCATGCACGTGTTTGCATCTCAATTCTTGTGACAAGCGAACAGAGAACTAACGTATTTGTATGCATAGACCAGTCAAGAACCGAGATGGACCTATCGCAGGTATCCCTCACACTGGCGGTGGCGGTTCGAGACAACTGGGGCCTGATGACAATGACCCAGTAAGTGCCACTCAAATTCCCGCGCTGCACCCAACCACATCCTTTCCTCCTTCACCCACCCATCAACAACAACCATCACTTTATGCCCATCATCACACATGCTCCTCACAACGAATTTTGCACCTCTTAAATTCCCTTTCTCGCCTCCGAGTTCAGTTTTAGATTCTCCGCTGACAGAATGTCGCCAGAGCTCCCCACAGTCTGATAGCGATGACCTCTGCTCTGCCTGCAAAGGCGCGGGCAAGTTTGTTTGCTGCGAGGATTGTCCACGCGTCTTTCACTTAATCTGTTGTGATCCGCCGCTTGAGAGTCCTCCTGATGGGCCTTACTATTGCCCCGAATGTTTAGTCAAGAGGAATCGGGCTGAAGACCCTGCTCCGGAGTCTGGTGGTCGTCTTGGTCCACTCTTCAAGTCGCTTGAGAGCATCAATCCACGCTCCTTTGTTCTTCCCACGGATATTCAGGAATTCTTTGATGGTGTCTCTGCGCGACCTGACGGCTCTTATCACGAGGAGGTGAAGAAGTTCCCATTGTAAGTTTTGACGCGTCCTCTCTCGTAACACCCCACGCTAACGTTGCCCAGGCCAAAGGCCAGTGGCTACGGTCACCAGAAGCCTGACTACTGCAGACCCTTTGATGCGGACGGAAATGTTATTCTTTGCTGCCAGTGTGGCCTCTCTAGCCAAGGCAACCGTCCTATTCTCAAGTGCGACTTCTGTACCGCGTACTGGCATTTGGACTGTTTGAATCCGCCACTCGCCAACCCTCCATACATTGATAATGAAGCAACTCACCGAGACGCGTGGAGATGCCCACGCCATATTGAGCACGATCTTCGCAGCGGGAAACTCGTCCAGAATGATCTTAATGAAACAGAAAAAGATGCTGAGATGACTGATGCAACCTCGTACGAGCGCGTTCGCCGCGTTCCGCGCAAGGTCCGAATGCCTAGGAAGCCTGAGATCGTTGAGCCAACCTTCACGCGCGGCACGCGCAACAATGGTCTCATCGACATTATGAACGACTCTGAAGACGAAACTGATGGCGAGGGCAACTATGTCTTTAACCTTGATGAGCCAAAGGACATGAACTCCAAGCTCTTCCGCCTGCCTGAGAAGGGCATTGTGCTTGACTTCGTCAGCAAAGTCAAGAGGTATGTTTATCATCAACCTTCATCATCAAAATTGATATCTAACTATCTGTTCAGCGGTCGTATTGAAAAGAAGACTGAAAATCGAAAGACTGCGGGATCCGGCAAATCTGCAAGGGCTGCTGTCCAGCGGAAGTCAATTATGCAGAATTTTGCCGCACACCCGATCCAGCAACAACAGGCCGCCCTCAATCTTGCTCGACTTGCAAATAAAGAGAAAGACATAGGCTTGAGTGAGAGCAATGTTGACGCCCTCATCCTTGGGCTCACTGTAAGACATATCCCCTATATCCCTATTTGTACTGTTCTTGTCAGCGCTAATTCACGTGAAATAGGCCGAAGCTCCGACTGAAGTTGTGACTTCCATCTCCAACGCTCCGCCACCTCCGGTAGCCGATGATGAGCGTGCTCAGCTCCTGAAGCTCCAAGAATTGATTCAGCGCCGTCTTAACGGCTGAATTCAATCGACGATTTCCAACCGGTCGAGTTGAGCTCCTGGTGTTGACGCCACCGGGAAGCTAGACTCGAGTCTGGACCCCCGTCACCTCCCAGCCACTAGATTCCGAAATCGTCCTACAAGATTCAACAGGTTTCTAGCGACGCCTATTCCCGAGAATCCATGCGCTTCGAGATGCCATTTGAAGCGATCACGACACCTGGCTTTCCGCAAACATGCGACCCCGTTTACCCTTGGTTTCGTCCCCTGTCCTCCTTGACCGCAAACTCTTTTCCACCCATGTGTTCCTAAACAAAACCGGTTCTTTCCTATTTGTCGGCCGTTCTTTGTACACGGTCCTGCGCTTTGCGCGCTCTGCATACCCTTTCTAATTTTCTAGTACCTAAAGCTCTTCTTTCAGGATCGACTTTATATAGCTCTTTCCATATTCCCCGAGAGCTTTCCTCTACGTTGGTCGGACAACCGTTTGTCCAGTAGCCACAGGTTTTCTTGTCCCCAGAATTTTGCTTATCCAGCTCTCCCATATTCACGAGAGTTTTTCTCTACAACTACAACCCGGACTGCATAGCGAGGCGTTCTCACCGATATTTTGTGTGTATGATGGCTTCCGATTCGAAGCTCCTGTATTCATGGGGCGTTTACACTTCTTGTCTTTCTTCTCTTTCACGGGCGAAAAATGGAAATGGGAACAGGTGGTGGTGGTATTAGTCAAATCAGACAGTCAGGCCTATCACACAGGGTTCTCTGACCCCATACATGTCATTGT
Source organism: Acrocalymma vagum (assembly GCA_028476805.1). NCBI lineage: Eukaryota > Fungi > Ascomycota > Dothideomycetes > Pleosporales > Acrocalymmaceae > Acrocalymma > Acrocalymma vagum. The sequence continues at coordinate 22,479 of JAQGEP010000018.1, forward strand.
AATTTGATCAAGCGGACCCTTTTGGGCCCCTCGACTTTTCTTCCCAGGATGCTTATACTTGTACTAGCCACTTCTTTGACTTTGGGCAAGACGGAGTTCGCATACTGGATAGTGAGGGGCTGGGACTAGGGCGGCTCTTGTTCATTTTCATTATCTGGTCGAGGGCTTTCTTATACTCCTTTTGAAAACTCTATGTAGGACTGAGAACTGATCAAATGAACAATATTGGAGTTACTATAAAGAAATTTGCATTGCCTTTTCTAGTTTGTGGAATGTGATTTTGTGATATTTTGATAGGCCCGCTTTCTACGATTTATCGAATGTCTGTCTTGCTAGGCTGTCGAGCAGCCCGACCCCGAAAGTGACGCTCCGGCCAATACGAGCCTCGACATCAACACCACACTCTCGCGCGCACGCATTCAAATCATAACAATGAGGCTGACGACGAAAGAGTCCTTCTGAGTCTGACACGTTGTACACACGTGCAGCACACACACAGGGATACCATTGCCAACACAGCTAGCCCAACCAAGGGAGGGAGGCTACCACCAACACACCAAGCCCATTCTCCGAAAAAGAAAAGGCATGTATCTGGCCATGAGTCACAGAACGAGGGACGGACAACGAGACACAAAGGGTGATATCACGCATGATGACAGAGTTGATTGGATATGATGTATCTATTGGTAGTGCATCGTGCGACCTAACTACTAGACTTGATTCGTGCTTGAGCCGTCCAGTGCAAAACAGGGCAATAAGATGCATGTTATGGGGGCCAGCCTTGCTTGTCTCCGGTGAGGATTGAATGTTTGTCTGGTAGCCTGATGCCTCCTTGTGTTACGGAGACCGACCTATCTAGTGCTGAAGTTGAACTGAGGTGTGGTGAAGAAGGGGACTACTAGTCTCGAGCATGGAAGCTAAGACGGAAGTGCAGCAAGTGGTAATATAAAGGGAGGCGAAGGAAAAATGTTGCTTAAGGCTTGCAGCGGCCGAAGTAGCGGGGATACAGGCACGTGTCACGGACGGTGTGCTGCTTGCAGAGCCAGGCTAGGAAACGCTCCAGGCCGAGACCATATCCTCCGTGGGGGGAGCTTCCGTACCTATCGGGATGTTAGTCGAAATGCCATTTATGGAGCTTGATTGCAAAGGTTCTTCGGGTCGGCAACTCACTTTCTCTGGTCGGTGTACCAGTAGTATGCAGCCGGGTCAATCTGCTCCCTCGCGAATGCGGCCATCAGCTCGTCAAAGTTATCCATTCTCATACTGCCTCCAACGATTTCGCCGACACCGGGCATCAGGCAGTCGACACTTTCGGTGACCCGGGGGTCCTCCTTGTCCTTCAACATGTAGAAAGCCTTTATCTCAGTGGGGAAGTGAGTGAGGAAGATGGGACGGTTGATGATGTCGGTCATCCTACGCTCTGCAGCCTCAGCAATGTCATCGCCGAATTTGTGCGGTTCTCCGTCTTCGTTGGGAATGTTGTTCTCTACGAGCCAGTCAATGGCATCGGAATACTTCATGCGCTTAAAGGGACGCTCAGGCATCTTGAACTCAGGGTTGAGGTCCATGATGTACTGCTTGATGAGGGGATCGGCCATGGTAACCTCGAGCACGCGGCACATTACTTCCTCGAGGTGATCCAATAGGTCATTGAAGTTGATATAATCGAGCTCAGCTTCAATGTGAGTGTATTCAGCCAAGTGACGACGAGTTAGAGACTTCTCCGCACGGAAGGACTTCTCGATACAGTAGACGTCGCCCATAGAGGGCAAACAGGTCTCCAAGTACAGCTGGGACGACTGTGTGAGATACGCCTCCTCGGTATAGTAGTTGAACTTGAAAAGGGTAGCACCTCCCTCGACCTGGGTCTGCACAAGAGCAGGTGGGCTGACCTTGCGCAATCGAAGATCTCTATAGACCTGGTTGAATGCGTACTCGACAGCATCTCGGACGATTAGGACCTTTGACGCGTTCTCTCCTCGTAATGTCAGGTGCCGTAGATCCAACAGTGTCGCGTGCTCAGTATCCTTTGACACCCTGTTGGTGATGGCATCGTCACCACCGGCTGCTTTCCACCCGTCATGTATTTTATAGTAGTCGGCATGGAGTTCGCGGTTGTTGGGCGCGTGTGCTCCTTGGGGAACCTCCCTCAGCTCACCGAGAATCTCTATGCTCGACTCTCGGGTCAGTGTGAGAGCATCGTACGTCTTCGCGAGGGGCCCGGTGAATATGACCTGCATATATCCGTATCCATCTCTTAGAGTGAGGAACATGACTTCCTTCTGTCGCCTCTCACGATGTACCCTACCGAACACTCGGACTCTGGTTCCTTTGACATCTTTGCCATCGCCCAACTTGATCTTCGCTGGATCGGTGTCGTCGAGTTTGATCTTGATCGCGGCTGGTAGGCTTGTGTCTTCCTCAAGCACAATTTTCTTCGCTTCATCTAAGACCTTCTTCCTGTCTGCCTCTTCCTTTGATCTCAGCGCAAGCAGTTCTTGCTCCTTATCTGCCTTTTTCTTCTGTGCCTTTGCGTAGTTGACAGCCTTTTTCATGGCAGCCTTAGCTGCAGGCTTCCACTCTAGCCGCGCACTCGCATCCGCGCCTTCTGGAAGCTCGCCGGTAACGCTCTTCCGAGTGAGGTATTTGGCCGTCTCGCCGCGAGTGTACACGGCAAAACCAAGTGATTTGTAGGGCAGCGACTCGTCGCCAGTTTGGGTTGAGAGATCCTGCCCGGCATCCTCGTCGACGTAGTAGGTGGGTTCAGCCATGGCGACAGCAATTGGCTCGAGTGGGCGTGGTGGAGGTGTGCTTTGCTGGAGTTGTTTGCTGTCCTCTCCCAGAAATTATATGAAGTGCGCCGGGGTCGGTGGAGTCATAGGCGGGGCTGACTCAACCCCTCGATTGTGGCCGTGCGTGAAGCACTTGGGGTTTCTGATAAGGCTCTCGACCCTTTGTATTCCCTTTGATTTCCTGAAATGAGTTTGCTATGCGATTAGTCGGATCTCCATATTGCCGTGGATATTCTGTAGCTTGCCGACTATAACCTATCGTATGCAGATAAGCCCATATCTTTCACCCAACTACCAGTAGCAACTGTGGCGTTCATGCGTCGCTGCTCATGCCCCTAACCAGCAGAGGAAGAGATAGACGTGACCAGACACTGCCCAAGGTATGACAAACATGAGAGTGACTTGCAAAGGTTTACCTAAGGCACTGGTGTACGCAGACCGGGCATTTGGCATCATATTCTCCAAAATTGATGCCATATCGCTGGTTAATTCCGCGCTGACAAAGAACATCGGGGAGCCCTGGAAAAGGACTCGCCGAAAGGTTCACTCCCGAACAGCAGCGGAAACGTACATATACAATCTCTCATAGCCCATTTTGATCAGATAACACCAATCCCATCTATACACTGATTCATTTTTGAATATGGCTGATCCAAGTCTTTATAAATACCCCTCACCACTCCAGGGCTATGAAGGCCTTGAGCCGCTTCCAAAGTATGTATCCCTATATCTAGCTACTTTCAAGTAGAGAACAACGAGAGCCAGCTCGCAATGTGAAGCGCTGACAAGAATCCTAGTCAGATATCGGAGGACGGCAAATCTTATGTGAACCCACCAGCTAAAAAGAAGAGCGAAGCGTACACCTCATTCGTATCTCCAATCACAAATGGCCGGAGGGGAGGGTTTGAGTATGCTCAGCCTGTTCAAACCACGACTTCATTTGCTAATTCTGGGCCAGTGTTCATATCTATTTCCTCCAGAGTGATGCCGATGAGCTGAAGTTCGCTACTGAGCTCTGGGAGCGCATACGACGAGAATGTAAGATAGCATCTGAGAGTGTATATTGCATATATAGAATTAACGGTCTCAAGTTCCTGAACTACGCATCTACAAAGTTTGGGATAGGCCTCTCGGGCCTCATCCTGTGGGCATGTTCGAAGTGAATATATTCACTCCTGGTATGGGCTGCTATCTCGATAACCGGGTTCATTTACTGATTCTTAACAGAACAATTTGGTGCCTTCATTCCCTGGTTGGTGATCAATAGAGGACCGTTGTCGGCTTTGATACATCCTAATACGGATGAGGAAGAAAGAGATCATACGCAAAGGGCCACTTGGATGGGACAACCTTTACCTCTTGCTTTGAAGCTGTTTAAGAATATGAAGTCATAGTCGTCTTTCAAGATAGAAATAATACAGAATTTAACATGAAGAATTTTAACGTTTTATGATTTTGAGTATATGTGGACACTATACAAGTGTTCAAAAGCTTATTATGGCTAGAGATTACCCAGGAAGCGGTTGTTCGGATAACTCTCACTCTGTAAATTCGCCTGGACATGCATAGGTCTCTGATACTGCTTCTTCGCTTGGTGTCTCCATTCAGCACGCAAGCTGCTGGCATGCCCCGTAGTCTAATAGCTTGTTGCAACTTCGTGATCTTGCCTGGAACAAACTTTATTCTTGGTATCATGCTCGATCGTTCACCCTTTCGTCTCCGCAGCAGCACCTTTCTTTTTCTTCTTGTCCTTCTTGCCTTTCTTTCGATCCCTCTTCTTTAATCCACTCATACCCGTTTTACACGCCTCTGCATATTTGACGTAAAAACCATCTAGCTGGTCTGACTGTACAATAGTGGACAATTTAATCTTCTCGGCATCCTCTCTGTCGGTGCCTTTTCGCTTGTCTGACTTGTTGTTTGATGCTCGAATGACGATTGGAAGCGGGTTTTCGGGATGAGTGTCCCATAGAGGATCATCTGCGACTTTGGTAGGCGACGGTGGAGCTCCCTCGGTGTCAAAAGTTAGGCGTTTTTGTGTGAGGTAAACGCTGCCGTGGCCCTTTTTGCGGTTGAGTTCGAAGAGGTTGGCAAGTTGAGTAAAGAACTGCGCGGATATTAGTAGTGTCCTGATGCACCGAGACTAGATAGTATACCTCATCGTTGCTCAGGTGGTCGCGACCCATTGTGTGATTCGTGTTATGACGCCGTCTCCATGCGTGGTGTTGTGTGCGGGCAGCGGGTTCGGGCCTCGAATTGGAGGTTGTTGGTGGGATGTCAACCGTGCGGAGGCGGGGAACAAAACCTCCGTGCTCCAACTTTTTTTGCGACAATCACCTCGCTTTTGACATAATGCGACAGAGACAATTCGGCGGCCCAAAGCTGCCAAAGGAGCTTCGTGACCAATTTGGCGGTAAGTACACATATCAACTGGTTCTAAAATCCTGTTTTTCTTCGTAGTTCTCGACATTTCTTTCCTCCCAGCTCGCCTTGATCAAGGTGACCCTTTACCTCTGGAGGTCAAGAAATGACGAGTTTTACTGTTCATCTCACAATACAAAACCGCGTCCCAGTAAGATACTCTATATACTCCTATACTAAACTCAACCAGACCCAGCAAATCGAAGTAACGGCAATCGCGCACGCGACGGACCTCTAAATCGCAAAGACCGTCGAAAGGCCGCGCGCGCAGAGAAGAAGTCACACAAGATAGTACAGCGTGGTGGGAGACCACAGATTTTCAATGCTCAGAATGGTCGGAAACAGGCCCAGGATGAGCCTGAGTCAGAAGTAGAGTGGGAAAGTAGCGAGGACGATGCTCCTTCCCCGAAAGCAAAGCCAGCCAAAATGGATTCCGAGAAGCCGGTGAAAAGCATTCTAAAGAAGAAAGGCCAGCCCTCTACCGAGGATTACAGTCTAGCGTCCCCCCCGCCGAAGGTCTCGAGAGCTGTAAAAGATAAACTCGCCCAGGATGATGCGGAGATTGCAGCGCTGGCGAAGAGACTCGGCATCAAAGGAAAGAAGAAATCAAAAGGGGGAGATGATGGGCTAGATGGCATCTTCGGAGATCTGGGAGATTTCAGTAGTGACGAGGATGTTATGGAGGATCGGGCCTCGAAGAGGAAAAGGACAGAAGACGATCAATGGCTTGCAAGCAAGAGGCGGAAGGCGCTTGGTGGGCCTGCCAACTCTACGAGTGAGGACGACCAAGAGGATTTCGACGATTCCGAAGGACTGGAGTCCGAGGAGGAGTTGAATTTGGACGAATCTGATGGAGACGGGAGTAATGACGACGGAGATAACTCAGCGTTCGAAGGCTTCGACTCAGAAGATGATGACAATGCGGATGGTGAACCCACTCAACCACGAGTCCGAGAGAATCCTTATGTTGCACCTGTCTCAGCACCAAGCACTCAGCCTACGAAATATGTGCCACCCGCCCTCCGAGCCCCGCCCTCGTCAGATGCTGAAGCTTTAGCTCGTTTGAAGAGGCAGATACAGGGTCTTCTCAACAGGCTTTCGGATGCTAATTTACTGACCATCCTCCGAGACATCGAAAAAATCTATCAAGATAACCCACGTGGATATGTGAATACTACTCTTGTAGATTTGCTCATGGGCCTGCTTTCAGACGAGACCACTCTCCTAGACACTTTCCTGATATTACATGCTGGATTCATTGCCGCAGTGTATAAGGTTATCGGGCCTGACTTTGGGGCGCAGATGGTTGAGAGGATAGTATCCGAATTCGACAACAACTATCAACGCAACAAAGACGGCTCCGGAAAACAAACCACTAATCTCATATCCGTAGTAGCGGAGCTATACACATTTCAGGTTATTGGTAGCAACTTAGTCTTCGACTATATTCGGTTATTTCTTGGTGAGCTCACCGAGATCAATACCGAGCTACTTCTGAGGATAGTCCGAGTGTCGGGCTCACAACTCAGACAAGATGATCCGACCTCATTAAAGGACATCGTCTTACTCCTTCAGACGTCCGTGACCAAGGTTGGAGAAAGCAATCTTCCAGTACGGACTAAATTCATGATTGAAACAATCAATGACCTCAAGAATAACCGCATGAAAGCTGGAGTGACAGCATCAGCGATTACCAACGAGCATACTGTGAGAATGAAGAAACATCTTGGGTCGTTGAATAGCCGCAATTTAAAGGGAACTGAACCTATAAGGATAGGTCTGACCGACATTAAGAACACAGAAAAGAAAGGCAAATGGTGGCTAGTAGGAGCAAGTTGGAGGAATGACACTGGGAATGAGATGTCGGCTGAAAAGACGAGTGAAACCGAGTCGAAGAAGCCCGCCGAGGCTGAGGACGAAGAGAGCACCGGTGAGGTAGACCTACTACAATTAGCCCGAGAGCAACGCATGAACACGGACATTCGGCGGGCGATATTCATTAGCATTATGTCAGCCAGCGACTACAAGGACGCTCATGTCCGACTTCTAAAGTTGAACTTGAAGAAATCCCAGGAGATGGAGATTCCGCGGGTCATCGTCCACTGCGCTGGATGCGAGAAGACCTATAACCCATACTACACACTGCTCGCTCGAAAGTTTTGCTCGGACCACAAATCACGGAAATGCTTCCAATTTGTCCTCTGGGATGTCTTCAAGGGTTTAGGCGAGAAGAACGACGATGATGGGGACGACTCTGACGAAGAGGACAACAAGCACAAGGAAGATACATCGTTGCGGAGGCTTGTCAACTTGGGAAAGCTATATGGTACATTGATAGCTAAAGATGGGCTGTCAATAGCAAGCTTGAAGACACTCAACTTTCCATATCTCAAGCCCAAGACGAAGACATTCGTGGAGATCATGCTTGTTACGGTTATTCTTGAATCACAGAAAGGGACCAAGGGAGGGCGAAGTGAAAAGGGACTGCTGAATATCTTCATCAACGCAGATGGAGCCACTGAGATGATTGCAGGGCTGCAGTACTTCCTGAAGAAGGTGGTTACCAAGACGGACCTGACGACGTCCACGGCCGAGAAGGAGACGGTACGGTGGGCTTGCAAGTCGGTTGCGGAGATGCTGACCCGGTTGATGGCGACAACCACGCTTGATGAAGAGTGATGGAGCTTTCTCATAGTTTCCTGTAGATAGAACATGTAGAATAAGTGAGAAAAGTTAAGATGAGTAATTATCGACTTTGGCATCGGCTCCCAACGGCAAATGATGCGTGAGGCGTCGAAAGGCTCAAAACACAAATAATTGAAACAGTCAGAATCTCTCTGGATGAAAGGGGTTTCTTGTCGATCTTAAGAGACTGAAATCAAGTTGAATATGGACAATTGTCTAAAAATCTTTCTTTCCATTCTGTCAAGCACTTGCTGTCAATGGAATCGCAATTAACAGTAGGGTGGTTGAGGCAATTCTGCAGATTGCTGGGCTGTGGCTGACCAATCGCGCGCCACACCGTCCCTAGCCGCAGGACCTTCGGCCGGGGCACCGCAAAAAGGTTGTCGTCAACAACATCCCCCAAACCCCATCCCATCCATTGACCTCCCTCATTAAAGCCGTGCCTATCGCGGCTTCTTTGTCTTTCTGGTTTCTTTGCGTCTTCCAAAATGTTCCGATCTATTGCTCCTCGCACCATCCAGAGGGCGGCTGTCCGCCCCGTCACCCAGGGCACTTTCTGTGCTCCCAACATCTACTTCCAGAACAGGTTACGACGCGGTTTTGCGTCAGAGGCTGGTGAGTCGCATTGATATACAGCTATTGTGATGTGGGCGGGAGCTGATTGCGGGACAGAGGAGAAGGACTTGGTCATCATCGGTGGAGGTGTTGCAGGATATGTTGCAGCTATCAAAGCTGGCCAGGCCGGCCTCAAGGTTCGCAAAACACAGCTGTACAATGGCTCAATGGCAACGGAAACTAACATAAAGCCTCCAGGTCGCCTGTATCGAGAAGCGCGGCACCCTCGGAGGAACCTGCTTGAACGTCGGCTGCATTCCCTCGAAATCGCTCCTCAACAATTCCCACATCTATCACCAGATTCTACACGACACTAAGGGCCGCGGTATCGAAGTCGGCGATGTGAAGCTTAACCTTCCTGCTATGATGAAGGCAAAGGAGACATCCGTCGCTGGGTTGACAAAGGGTATCGAGTTTTTGTTCAAGAAGAACAACGTTGAGTACATCAAGGGTACGGGTGCGTTCCAGGATGAGCACACCATTGCCGTGAACCTTTCCGAGGGTGGCGAGTCTACTGTTCGTGCTAAGAACATCCTCATCGCCACCGGCTCTGAAGCCACCCCATTCCCCGGTTTGACCATCGATGAGCAGCAGGTCATCACCAGCACTGGCGCTATTGCCCTCCAGGAGGTACCAAAGAAGATGACCGTCATCGGCGGAGGTATCATTGGTCTAGAAATGGCATCCGTATGGTCTCGATTGGGATCCGAGGTCACTGTTGTTGAGTTCTTGGGCCAGATCGGTGGCCCTGGCATGGACGCCGAGATTGCCAAACAGACTCAAAAGATCCTGCAAAAGCAGGGCTTGAAGTTCAAGCTTAACACCAAGGTGACTGCCGGTGATGTCTCCAGCTCTGGTGTCACCGTCAGCACCGAGGCCGCAAAGGGTGGCAAGGAGGAATCTGTGAGTAGTATTGGGAAGTAAGACGAGAAATGACGCTGACTGATTTTTAGCACGACGCTGATGTTGTCCTCGTTGCCATCGGCCGCCGACCGTACACCTCTGGGTTGGGGCTGGAGAACATTGGTCTTGAGACCGACGAGAGGGGCCGCCTGATTATTGACCAGGAGTACCGTACCAAGATTCCCCACATTCGCGCCATCGGAGATGTTACCTTCGGACCTATGCTTGCCCACAAGGCTGAGGAGGAGGGTGTTGCCGCCATCGAGTACATTGTCAAGGGCCACGGTCACGTCAACTATGGCGCCATTCCCTCTGTCATGTACACCCACCCTGAGGTTGCTTGGGTTGGCCAGAATGAGCAGGAACTGAAGGCCGCTGGCGTCAAGTACCGCGTCGGAACTTTCCCCTTCTCCGCCAATTCTAGGGCGAAGACCAACCTTGACAGTGATGGTATTGTCAAATTCCTCTCAGATGCCGAGACCGACAGGATATTGGGTATCCATATCGTTGGCCCTGGTGCAGGTGAGATGATTGCTGAAGGTACTCTCGCGCTTGAGTATGGTGCCAGCTCAGAAGGTGAGTTCAACTGCAGTGCTTGTTATTATCTAGATATGCTAACTAACGCTCCCACAGATGTTGCCCGAACATGCCACGCCCACCCTACGCTGGCAGAGGCCTTCAAGGAGGCTGCCATGGCCACGTACGACAAGGCCGTTCACTACTAGGTTAAGGTTTCTTTTGGTCAGGGTTTTGTTTCAACATCAGCGCATGATATCGAGCTCCGAGCGGGAGTTTGTGAATAGTACCTGTAATATATCTCTGATGCCCTATGCATGTTCAAAGAATACAGGTTGAGTTTGGATATCTTAAGTAATTTCAATATTGCAAGGGAAGCTGGTTGTTGTCTCCGAGATGCGGCCGGTAGGGCTGAGAGGGAGCTCTTTCGCCCATGCAGTTTCAAGTGGCTCGTGCTCTTTCCGTGACGTGCAACCGCGTTTTCGCGTTCCCGCGATCTTCAATTCAATTCCCCCAACCTCCACTCCCACTCCAGCTTCAACCACAACACAGTTCACCATGAGCAACAAAGAGTTGGAGCAGCGCTGCACTACGTTGCGACATGATTTGAAAGCTTGGGAAAAGAATTTTGCATCACAACACAATGGCCAGAAAGCTGGTCGTGACGACATCAAGGCCGATTCAGTGATTTGTATGCACGCGACTACGTACGAGCTCTTAGGGTATTACGCTGACAGTTCGCAGCTCAAAAGTACAAGGAATACAACAAACTCCGAGAGATACTATCGGGCAAGATTGCCCCCCAGACGCCGTCTAAACGAACCGCAAGTCGCAAAACCTCCCATCACATCGAACGCACCCCAAAAGCGAACTCCAGGCAGGCGGTGGCAACCCCGCTAAAGAGAAAGCGGGAAGAAGAGCTCGCAGTGGAATCTGTAGACTCAGGAGCCGAATTTCTTTCTCCGCAAGGCCCTTCTGTTATTGGACCCACTCCACAGCGTGACGGCATCGTGTTAGGATTGTTTGACCTCCTCCCTCAGGGAACACCGAGTAAACAGAGGAAGGCTCTAGGTGATGTCTCGCTGAACGTCTTGCAGACACCTAGTAAAAAGCCTGAGAAAGCAGAGAGTGAGGCATCATCTTTAGAACCACATGCAAGAGGGGAAAGGACGCCATTGTCATCAGGGAAGAGGTTTATGCTGGACACATTCGTCACCCCTAAAAAGCGAAAGTTAGAAGAAGAAGGTACACCGACATCGACAGCGAAGGCATTTGCCACACCTGCTTTCCTACGTCGTAATAACGCGCTTGGCGCTATCGATGAAACAGATGAGCCCACTCCGCGGCCAGCACCATGGAAACGCGGAAGTCTTGTAAGGAGTTTGAGTAGCATGATTCGTTCGATGCAAAAGCAGGAGGATGATCGACTTGACGAAGAGGCAGACATTATGCGAGAAATCGAGTTAGAAGAGCAGGGGATCTCATTGCCAAAGAAGCCTAGGATCCCAGAAATTCAAGTTGAAGATAGCCAGGCTGCAATGCCATTAGGTCCTGATCGTGATTTGTCGGACGAGGGCAATGAGAGCGAAGCGAATGAAGAGCTGGGACCGGACGGCAAGCCACTAAGGGTGTGGAAGAAGAAGGGACCAAAGAGGCAGACTAGACGCGTTATCAGTAGGTTTCCGTGTGCTCCCACTCTATCGTTCAAAGCTGACATGCATGTAGTGCGGCCCAACTTTGCAAAGCCAAAACCTCCCCCGACTCTAGCACGGGATGAAGAATCCGAAGATGAGCAAAGCAAGGCCCAAGATAAACGAGCATCTGAGGAGAACGCACTAAGTGGTGATGGATTCTCCGAAAGCGACTTCGATGGCTCGGCCTACGCTAGCGACGATTCTCATACGCCCAAGAAACGTAAGGCACAGCACAAGACACAAGATACATCCACATCACAGCCTAAACAAGGCAAGACGACGAAAATGGAAGCTGTGAAAACCGCAGCACGTAAGATCAAAGCAACTGCTCACGCTAATTATCGAAGATTAAATATTAAGAGCAAAGCTGGAAATGGCGGTAAAGGACGATTTGGACGTAGAAGGTAGACCAATGAAGAAGTAATTTGAATAGCACAAAATGCGTTTGCTCCCGGTGAAGTGGCGTGCATGTGGCACCCGACTAGGTTTTGTACAGCTTTTGCCTATTGCTCGTAAGCCTTGCATCATCCAGGCTGAGGGTTGAGGAGGAAATTATGGGCCTGGAGCAAGTCGTATTGAAAGGAGAAGTCCGCAAGTCTGCAAGATATTTCGAGGTGGAAGCGTTGTTGCCTTTGAGACACAATGTGACCAGCTGGGTCATCTGAACCAATGGATGTGCCTCTGCCCGCATTTGAGCAGTTGGCTGCTCAAGACATTTAAGCAACGAACGCCTTTGAGGCTGATTGCTCACTCTGGGTTCTTGAAAAGCGGTTATGGCATACATCAGGCACAGAGTATTCGAGGGTTGTGGAATGTCGTGGTCGCCGCCGCGATTCTTCCCAGCCAAGCAGCCCGCTCCGGCGGTACACGATGCCGCACGGGCATTCCGAACCTCACCTCCGCCGCCCAAGCTTCCGCCTTCCGCACCAAACACTCCAACACCAGCCTCGATCGCACCACCCTCTCGATCCTCTCGACCCGCACCGCCATCCCCTACTTCCTCCAGCCTAGCCCTTTCACGCCCTCTATCGCCCTCTGAAATGGCCGAAAACGAGCTTCAAAATCTGCTCAAGCAGCTCCACCAGACCCTCCAGTCGCGCAACTACACTCAATCGACGACACTACTCTCCAAAGCCAAAATCGCCCTCCTCAACCTCAACGCCTTGATCCCATCACCATCTGTACCACGAAAACACCTCGCCCTCGCGCGGGAAACGCTCGAGCTCGGCGCTATCATCTCCATCCGCCTAAAGGACCCGGTGTCCTTCACTCGCTACTTCCAGCAGCTCCAGCCCTTCTACTCATTACCAGAGAATGTACTGCCCAAGGAGGGCGGCAACGCAAGCAAGGTGACGGGTCTGTACCTGCTGCTGTTGCTGAGTGACGGCGACTATGCGGGGTTCCACACGCTGCTGGAGACGCTAGAAGTGGCGGCTGCGCAAAAGGGCGTGGGGCTCGAGGAAGATGTGTTTGTGCAGTATCCAATTAGGCTAGAGCAGGCACTTATGGAAGGGAGCTATGATAGGGTTTGGGGGGAGACGAAGAGCGAGAGAGTGCCTAGTGAGGAGTTTGCGTTGTTCTCTGAGGTATGTTGGTTGATTTACGTCATCTGCCCTTGTCTTCCTATGTTGCGGAGCTTGTGGATGCAAAGCAATATATGTTAACATTTCGTCCAGGTCCTCATCGGCACCATCCGCAAAGAAATCGCCTCCTGCAGCGAGAAAGCCTACCCCTCCATCCCCATCTCGGATGCCAAATCCCTCCTCTTCCTCGATTCGGAAGGCAGCGTCGTCAACTTCGCCAGAGAATCTGGCTGGATCGTCAAGGACTCGCGAATATACTTCCCCCAGCAAGAAGACGATTACCAGAGCAAAGACATTCTTGTGACTAGCGACCAGGTTATTGAGAATACGCTGGGCTATGCGAGGGAGTTGGAGACGATCGTTTAGTGCGTGTACTGGTTGTCTGAGAGTTCAGATAAAGAAGAAAAGAAAATCATGAGACTGGTGCAGGTGAAGCTTACTGTACTATACGAGACTTTCATTGCGATTTGTGATGCAGGGCCTTGTTCCAGAAGTCTGTTCAGTCAGCTTTTTGGGATGATTGAGAACAGGACGGTGCGGGCTGAGATCTTCCTAGCGTTATAGATTCGTATACGGGGACTCTTTGTTTTTGTGACAAAAATCGAGGGGACCTGGCTAGATAATGAATATACATCTTCTCCAAAACGACAGTCGTGTAAGCATTTGGTGGGGGGGGGGGGGGGAAAGCACTATTTGATTTTATTGCTTGGTCTTTATTTTTTTCATTTTTCTTCATGTGATGCAGTAATATAAGCTGGAAAAGAGATAAGGGTTTGTTCCTGTTACTTCCCGTCTGTTTAGATCAACGATTTCAGTATTTAACTGGGTTATACGGTCTACATTTCTTTCGAGAGTATATTGAAATGGGTTGAAAAGCAATTTTAGTGCTCAACCTTCTTGTTGCTTCTAGATTTTCCTCCACGGCGGAATGAAGCGGAGCCGTTCAAATTCCAATTTTTTTTTTTCATTTCAGTTCCTTTCCTTCGCGTCCCTTTCTTCCTATGCAGAGAGTATACATGATATATCTTTTACAGCCAATATACAAGTAGAAAACAAAACTGGTGGTAGGGTATTGTACAAAGCCTTGTATCCGTTTCGGCGCGTCCTCCAGGCCTTTTGGGGGACGGCAAGAACTCACATCTTGAAGCGAAAAGAGAGAGAGAGAGAGAGAGAGAGAGAGAGAGAAAACTGGTGCATGAGACGAACGATCTCCCTGTCCCATTCGTCATCTCCCACCTTTCCATCAACGCTCTTAATGCTGCGTAAACGCAAGTTTTCCCCTCTTCACGACCTATATCACATCTGCTTACTCTTACTCTTCCCTCCCACCCCAACTCAACCCAAACACATCGTCTCACGGCACAACCACGACCCCCAAACTCCCCGCCTGCCCCACAATACTCCTAGCAATCCCCTCCAGACTCAATCCCGACAACCTCGTCTCACTCTGCTTAATCTTCGCAATCTCATAAACATGCTTCAAGCTAATAGTTCCAACCGTCCCCTTGGTCGCATTGCCATTTGTCGGCGAACTCGTGCTCGTCTTGCCCTTCTGTCCGTCGTGGTTGTTCATGGGGCCGGGAACGTTTCCTGCGCCGCGGATCTTGTTTTTTGTCGGGAGCACGCCGGCGGCAGAGAGGAGGAGGGTGGATGTGGGAGGTGTGCGGAGGGAGAAGGTGAAGGAGCGATCGGGGCGGACGGTAATGCGGGCGGGGATCGGGGTGCCGGGGTTGTAGTGGGCGGTGCGGGCGTTGAATTCCTGTAAAAGAAGGAGTTAGTTTTAGTTGCTTGAGAGGAAATCTATGTGGAGATTGTTGGGTGAGGCATGTGAAATCTCTCTCTCTCTCTCTCTCTCGCGCGCGCGCTCTCCACTCGACATTCACGCCCGTGTCCCTCCTCATTCTATACTTCCCCTAAAGCTCAAGCTACAAAAACTTACCTTACAAAAATCCATACTCTTCACACCCTTACTACCGAGCGCAGGACCCACCGGCGGTGACGGCGACGCCTGTCCCGCGCCTACAATCAGCTTGACGATTTGGTCCTTTGGTAGGTTCTTCGCCATGGTTATGGGTTGTAGCTTCTCTTCGAGTTGTCAATTGTTTTGAAGGATGTTGTGCGTGGGGTTTGCGGAGGTGATTTATGCGCCGACGGCAACGTGAGTTCAGGTTTTCAATTGATTGGGATTGGAATACGATGAATAGACTTGAGCAATGATGGGGGAACTTTTGCGGTCGGCGCGCCGGGGGTTTCGATGGGTGCGGGAAAATAATGATCCGAGAGCTTTCGAGCAACCATCTCGACCAACGAACACGAAAGCAAACTATTAAGTAATGGAAGGAAATAAATTTAGGGTGAAATATTTGTATGAGTTAAAGCAGGGTAGATAAACCACATGTACACAGATATATTGTGTGAATTACATCACCGTTAACAGAGTGATCATCTTGCTCGCTGTGGCTAGTACCTTAAATATGTATACAAGTACGCAAGGCAAGTCAAGTGATCCAACCAAACCTGTATTGTTCTCCATGTTGCTGGCATTATTCATTCAGTTTCCAAATGTCTCAAACAGCCACACTAAAATCAGTTATAAGTTATGAGAAATTGATAAACCCGCACAAAATCAAGACACCCTAAAGTTTGGCAGTGGCCAGAAATACAATTGCAAGAATTCTAATATACATAACGAGCCATTGCTGGCTGCCAGTGTTTATGTGACATCTGATTTTGCGGCACAGCAGCCACTCCTCTACTTTTCCTCCCACTCCTATCAAGACTTTGGCGTGCCAGTAAAATCACATCGATGTGTTGCGGCGCCCTGAATTGTGTCATAGAATCTCCACCATTGCCCTCGTACTTTTCCCTTCTCTAGTCGTTAGAACCCATACACTCCACCGTGTTCTTGGAACTTGAGTTGATAGTCTCTTAGATCCGCCCAATGTCTCAACTCGGTCTCTTCATCCATTGGTCCACTATTCGGATCGCTTCCCGCGGGGGTGACTCTCTCCAATTTGCTTAACACGTCAAGAAATTTGTACAGATAATCCTGATGCTGGAGGGCGACCGAACCTTTTCGCTCCTTGGGTACTTCAAGCAGGGTGCTTGCAATGGATCGTATTTTTGAAGTCTGAAATACAAATTAGTTGGTGAAGCTTGAACTCATGGGTATGGTTTCGTAAACTCACAAATGAATCGCCATTGGGCTCCATGTTCACCATATCGATGCTTCCCAAAACCACAAGCAAGTCTTTTACAACTTGCTCACGTTCTTCTGACATCGTCTTTTCGAGTGTCTCAGCATCGGCCGCAGGACTTGAAATCAGTCTCTCGAAACCAATCGAAAGGGCATTTGGGGAACTCTGTATAGCAGCTTGCGCCTTTGCATTGTTGTACTTAGCCAACAGTGTGAAGTACTTTTCCACCAGATTCGACCGGATGCTAAGGTGACTGGCGTAAATGTTGGCTTTTTGGATCTCATACTGGGGAGAGCGACGCCCATTAATAGACTCAGGTCCATTGTAAACATTGAAACTTGGTTCCCTCAAATTGTCAAATTCAGGCATCGGAGGGTAGTAAGGTTGTGTTTGCGGTGCAAACCCATTCTGATTTTCTTTTCGCTGCACCCGTAGGACATCTGGGATGTTATCAAGAACTTCTTTGCATCGCTGTAGGCCCTGGGCAAGTATCCGCTGTTGTACATCCCAGTCAAATAGTTCGTCAATGCCGAACGTCATCTCTGCAGTAGACAGTGTAGAGTAGGAGAGATAAATCCGAACATTTAGGTTGAAGCCCGTAATGACTGGAATGATGCCCACAGGTTGAGCTTGAATCTCATGCGGGAAAATATAGACATCATCTACCTCGACAGGGAGGGGAGGAAGCTGCTCGGTCGGGGTGGCTGGCAGAATAGTGAGCTCACCGAACGAAGCTCCAAGCTGTTGCATTGTACGGGCACCGACAAAGATAGTCCAGAACACTCTGTGCCCGATCTGTTCAGTGATTCGATCAAGCTTCACATCTCTGGAACCGTAGAAATTAGGCCCAGAGGAGCCCATCACATTTGGCACAGAACCGAGGTAGGTGTACCCCTGATCATGGGCTTTATGGAGTCCCAGAGAACGAAGGATAGTAAGACATTCGCCAAAATAGAGACGAAGCTGCCGCCACTGATAGACATAAGCTCCCGATAATCCCAGGAAATAGCTGGTACAAGCGTCGTAGACATTGAGCGTCGGACGATCTAGATATCCATGGCCTCGTGCCTGCGCACACACTTCTCGACATTTGTCCACGAGAGACAAGTGCGAGGGGTATTCATGCCTAGTCTGGTTCTTCAGATGTAGACGAGGTTTGCGTGGGAACGAAGCTACAAGAGAAGCAATCATAGATGCCAGTAAAGCTAGGAAAGAGGGATTGGTATAATCTTCCCTCCGCTCCCAGGCCTCTCTAAAGGATGGTTCGTGTGGGAACGGACACAATGGATGAATGTAGGTGAAGAAATCGTCAATAAGGGCGTTCATGGTAGGCAGCGCACATATGGTCTCTGCAGATAGCTGTGGATGTGAGGACTGCAGCTGCGCGAGCGCATGTGCGGCATTGGTAGGTGAAGACGGCGAGACCTCGCCAGAACCTGGTTCTGCTCCTTGTAGCCGTCGCTTCTTGATAGCTTCTGCATGGCGATTCGGGGGTCCTCTCCGTCGACTTGGGCGATCAAAGGTACATGGTATATCGAGGGCTACGCATGCTCGACAGGGTGGCCCGGATTCGTCACACTGGTTAGAGAGAGAAGGTTAGCCGACAGTTTGAGGAGTTTGGTGTTTTGATATTCAGAGCCAGAATGAAGCTCACCTTGACCTTGCGGATGCTGCAGGAGTCGCAGGCTTTGCGGAGACGATTGGGTTTGGGCTGCTGCTGGACGGGCGACGGGGCATGGGCGGATTGGTGATTGCGCTGGTCGGTCAGGGCATGATTTGCGTGAAGGGCTTGCTGCTGCAAGACATTGCCAATGTTCTCGATCTTGGTGAAGCTGTCTTGTTCCTGGGGAAAGGCAGCGCTGCGCGGGGGCTGGCCGTCAAGTAGCTGAGAGGTGGCCGGGTAGATGGGCGTGTAGTGCGGGTCGTCCGAGGCGGGCGGCGGAGGGTACTGTGACGACGACATGGAGTGAAGCTCGTTCCGATGAATACCCGCAGCGAGGGTTGACGCCAACAAAAAGCTCTAGAGCTCCTGGCAGATGGTCTGAATCGCAAGAGTCAGTAGAGGCGGCGATTCACGGCAATCAACAATGTCCTTGACCAAGAGACTGAGAGTTGCGCCCCCCTCGAGGCGACAGTGCTGCGACTTTCCGCTTGCGGCCGCACCAAAGCTGTCGGGACGACGCGCAGGAGCTGGCCAGTGTTGCGCGCGGCCAATGCGGGTGTTGACGTGAAGCGGCACGTCACGGGAAAGCAGGACAGGCGCAAAGCATAGAGCAACTCAGGGTGGTGAAGATATTCCCCGTGGATGTAGCGAGAGTGGAGCGGCAGACGCCAGGCGACGTTGGAGTGGAGAAGAGGAAGAAATGCAGCAATTCCCTTTGTACAGGCCGCACCTTCCACTTTGCACCTTCGCGTTCACGCTCGCCGCTTCGCACTCTCACCTCTTGGACTTCATCAGACAGTGACCGACGACCCAACATGCAGCTGAGCCGCTTCAGATTGCAGCAGCCGCCGTACATCACGTTGACCACACAATCTCACTCGACTCTGTGGAAAATGTTTCACCTATGGCTGATGTGTGCCTGTCTCTTCTTCCCTGTTTGCGCCGCGCTTCCCCTCATGGCCGAATGCTGGCAGGGCAAGAAGAGCATGGGCAAGAGCACCTGCACTTGCACTTGCACTTGCACTTGCGTGAACGACTGTTGACTATTACCCCAGTGCCGATGCCACACAAGCCTGTCCTCCGCCCAATCACAGCGCCCGGAGGCCCTGCGACAATCCTCCCCGCGCATCATCCCAAGGATCCATCTCTCACTACTCCCAGCCACGCTCCGACTTGAAATCTCCGAGTACGCTAGACAGACCTGAGTTTGCATTCTACATGTGCCTACTTATGTTCATCGCGGCGCCAAAACACCAACTCTCTAGACTAGCGCCCGCTACACAATTTGAGTGGGGAGCCGTATAACCTGCAAACGTCTAGGTGGGCAATCGCCAAAACACCTGCTATAAAAAACATGGACCGTGGCCATCTTTGCTCATTTGACTTGCCTCTTCCAGAGACAAAGTCTTCCACAAAGGACCGCCGTCAGAACCTAGGTGTGTCCACATAACCAAAATGCTCGCCATATATGAAATATATCATATTCTCGTTGATTTTGACACTGTGCTCTTTTCTCACCATGCGTCATCCGGCCAGTACATCTCATTCCATGTATCATTGATTGGTATCCTCGACACCTGTCAATCAGAGTCATCGCTACCAGGAGAGTCCCGTGTCGGCGGCCTACTCGTTCGCGACAGCGAGAAATCCAAGATATCACTCTTCGGCCCCGCGTCCACATACTTGCGCAAGCACCATCCGATCTGAATCGCCGTGGACTTCTCGTTGCCAAGCGGGTCGATCTGCTTCCCTTTTACAAAGATGATTTGATTTTGGCTGTCTTCACGATCGTATACTTTGTCCGATGCACCGAATGCAATGATGGCGAGCTTTGAGGAGCGGTCTTGTCCAGCCGCATGTGCAACGGACCGTTCGAAGCCTTGCTGCGCGAGTCCCTGGAGCAAGTGTTCGTACACTTTGCGGGGCAGCTTCGTCGACGACGGCCGATTGTGTGGCCATGTAGTAATGTTCAGAGTCACTAGGTTAGGCAAGTCTCCTAGGCAGTTCTGTAAAGAGTCAAATTAGCGAATGATAGGAACTTTGGGAACGGTTGGGTAACCGCAATAATGCAAGCTGGGACAGCGCAAAATTTGACATACCTCGTAATTGATGAACGAATCCTGCTTGCTCCTAATCACACTGACCGAAGGGAAAGCAACCGAAACTTGCTCAAGCAACGTACAATCCTTACAAATCGACGAGAACGACAGGTAGTCATACACATACTCGTCGTCATCATCAGAAATCTGGCTCGCATGTATATTCAATTGCTTGAGCGTCTTAGCATGCCTGGTGATTCCCTGTGCTTGTGGTAGCATCTTCACACCAGTCATGTCAATCGTCAAGACCTTGATGCCTGAAACCAAGCACATGAACCCATCGAGAGCACCGAGCCCATCGTTCTCTAAGTTATCGTCATGTTTAAATTCAAGCGTCTCAAGCTTTTCGGGCAACTTGGTGCTTCGGCTTAGTTCTGCGAAGAGCGCGTCGGCTCCGGGACAGCTGAAGACTCGAACGCTCTTCACAGACCGGAAGTCGATGAACTTGCAGTATGTCTCGGCGGAGTATCGCAGATTGACCTTCTGTAGAGTAATTTCCTTGAGTCCCATGGGTGTACATCTCGCAAACGGCTGCAGGTGGCTGAACATCGTCGAAGTGATGACACCGGGGCCGGTCGACGTATCGTGCAACTCGCGGTTCGGAATCGGCGACTCATCGCCACTGAAACTAGTATGCAGCGTTATCTTCTCCAGATTCTTCGAGTTCTTCACCAGCATGTTGCAATAGTCCAGCACTTCCCGGCTATCCGGATATAAGCCCAGCTTCTTCACGTTCTGGAAGACCTTCTCAAAGTCTGGAATCTTCTGAAGCTCCGGGATCACGTTCTTGTCCAGAGCAATGCCTTCCAGCCATTTCATGTTCTTCTGCTTCTTGTAGAGCAGCACCAAATTGTCCCCCGAAAACGGGCTCCATGGATGCCAACTGAACCGCTCCAAGATATTTTCCGGCAACAGCTCCAAGATCATGCGGATCGCAAAGGTGGCTTGCAGGTCCTGGTTGCACTTGTCAATGACATCGGCAAGGTATAGGTCTAGCTTGCGAATATGCGGTAGGCCGATGTTCTTGGGATTCAGGAATGCACCCAGCCTTGTGTCGTTGGCGGATCCGACATCGAGCGAGATTTCGTGATAGAGTTGGCGAGCGGCGATTTCATGGAGCTGCTTGCAGACGAGGCAGAGGTTGCGGAGGTCGGTGGGGCGTGTTATCTGGAGGTAGTGTGGTTAGATAGCTGTGGTTCAAGCTTCATGTGCGACAAGCTCGCCGACGAACTCAAGCACATTGCGTGAAAACGCTCACCACCGAAGCTCAGGATCTTCTCTCGCCCAGCTCATGAGATGGTGAAGCCAGACAAAAGAGGGTTCGCTCTGTAGCATCCACAATCCCTCGGGGTTTGCGCCGGCAAGCCGGCAAGGCTAGCAACAAGCCATAGGACTTCCGAGCAGCTCTATCGATAATGGGGTGCAGTACTTACATGCTGAACTACCAGCGTCTTAATATCCACCGACAAGTCCATAAACCTTAGCCTGGTAGCCATTTTTCCAGAAATGAAATTCGGTTAGCAAAGATTGGCTCAACCCAGTCGTGTTGTTCCAATCTCTGGAAATAGCCTGGCCGAGGATAGGGAGCAGTGGTGGGCCGATCGACTTGGGCCTCGTGAAGAAAGGTCAAATGATGGGATGACGGGAGCTTGTAGCTTGTAGCTTGTAGCTTGTAGCTTGTAGCTTGTAGCTTGTAGTATGCGCTTGACAATTACAACGGAGGCGGCACAGTGCAAGTGTGTTGCTTTATGACGGCCTGCTGAGGGTTTGCTGCTGCCTAACCAGGTGACTGCTGATTTGACCGGCAAACGTGGGATTGTCTTGTCGAAAAGGTGGGTTTTGTGGGTGAGAGACAAGGCTGCAGAACCAGCTCAACTATCAACGCGCAAGTCGGCCGTTCAGCCTCAGCCTTCTCCAGCGGCTGGCCGCCTTTTCTGCCCCACGCAAAGGGCTGCACTTGCTGGGGTAAGCTGCTGTGTTGTATTGCCATTGGTGAAGGAGCTGCAGAGTGCATTCATGTCTGCATGCCGCGAGCCGGTCAGCAGCCGCTACACGTCTACACGTCTTCGTCCTCAGGCTCATCCGCATCCACCCTACTTAAGTGGTCAGTGGTAATAGTAACTCTCCGACTTTGGCCTGCACCGCCACAGCGAGGCGCATGCTTGACTGTTCATCTTCAGCTCCCATATCAGAATCCTCTCGTCTGCTTGCTCTTTTCGTCTCCAGCCCTTTTGCTGCTTTGGGTCAAGCGCGCGTAATAAGCACATCACTAGGTGGTAGGGGCTAGGCAGAACAACACGCAGTGGCAATAGCAATCAAAATATGCACTTTGTTTCGAGGGTATCAAGTCAATTCGTCAGCGGACGAATCCCTACTTTATCCACCCCATCGTCCAATCTAAGTACTAGCCGAACATGCAAAACACCTTCCGCGATCCCATGATCCGGTTCGTTCATAAGTGTGCACCCTGCCCAGATGTAAAGGTATCCCAATGAAGTGGAAGAACATAATCCAAAATATTTGCCAGCTCAAACGCCAAATGCCAAACACCTCGCTATGCAGGTGAATCAAATATTGATCCATCGATATGCAACCTCTCTTGCCGCGTCTATACGCCTTCCTCTTCCTCATCCGACTTGTCCAGTTCGGCCCGTAAATCTGCTTCCAAGTCATCATCTTCCTCACCATCAGCATTCGGAGCTGTGCCTGCGTCTTCTTGTTCCTTCTCTTCCTCGTCACCCTGCCCCTCTTCAGGCCCCGTAGTCTCTGGACTGGGTAAGCCGGATGACTTGTCTGCTGTGACTACATTGGTTAATGAAGTCACTCTCTCCATTGTACGCTTCTTCCGCCGTTGCAGCCTAGATGTACTGGTAACACTACTGTCACTCTCTTCTGCCTCGCTAGTTTCTCTAGATTCAGTCATACGCTTTCGCTTCTTGTTCAGCTTTGCTTCTGACCGTGTGCTATTTTCCGATTTGACACTATCTGAATCGGAATCGCCGCCGTCTGTGTCGGTTTCATTCATGAATGCTTCTAATTCGTCATCAAGAGACGCCCAGTTGTCGTTTGTCAAATCGAGTGTCACAGGTGAGTCAGAGGGCTCATCGGCGTCTTCATCGCCTGTGGCATTGATGCTGTCATCTTCAAAATCTTCAAAAGGGGAACCTCCGCGCTCAGCGGCGTCTACTTCAATGAGATAAGGCTCTTCGTCAACACGCTTCCATGTCGTGCAGCATTGGAACATCCATTCGGGGTTCACAATCTTGATATGGGGATACCGCGCCGCCTTTTTGACTTTCGTGGTCTTGCGATCGGGATTCGCAATGACATGCGTTGTTTGCTTGTTGACGCTAGTCGATACTTCGGCGCCAAAACTCTTGATCCACAAGGCAAAATCGGAGCTTGAAAATGTTAGCATGTTTTGGTTCAGAGACGGGTCAGATTACATACGTTTGAACATCCATACCCAGGGGGATGATACCCGAAAATACAACAACTGTACCGCCAAGTACTTCCTGCTTTATTTGTGGCATTAGTACCGCGACATTGGGGATGGTGTCATTGAGTGGATTAAGAGCGCGCTTCTTTGGACTCTTTTCTCCCTTGAGCTCAGCTATGCGCCCAGGAGCTGGTACAAGCTTCTTCTTTTGATACTCATCATAGAAGGCACGGTGCACGCGGAGCAAGTTTTCCTCAATTACATCCAATCCTCTATCATCATCATGAAGAATGCTATGTCGCTGTTTTGAATGGTCAGAGTGCTGCGTATCACCATTCTCGGCCTCGGCGGCCTGCTCGAGCTCCTCAGCTTCTTCATCTTCCCTATCGAGCATGAGTTGTTTCTGCAGCAATGGTCGCTCTGTCTGCTGTGAGATGATGACTTTTTCCTGTTCTTTAGCTTGTTGTTCTAAAACTTCCGGGTTATCTCTAGCAGCCATAGATATTAATTGCTGCTCTAATTCGTTCAGAGCACCGTTGGAACCTTCTGTGACTGAAGTTTCAGTGGGCTTTTCTGCAGTGGGAGCAGCACTGGAGTCTTCACCTTCGTCGCCCGTCTTTACTTTGAGGGGCGGTGGCTGAGAAGCTTTGTCCTTTGCAGATGTAATCAATTCCTGTTGCTTGGGCAAGAAGCTTGCATTGATGTCACCTGCCCCAGGGAAGAAGTTGAACACTGGGACCCTGACGAGATGATCACTATATTGCCAGACATCTGCCCTGTCATCGATGATCACAACCATCTCTGTATTCTTGTAGAAGAGTCGTGTTAGACTCTTCAGTTTGTCCGTGTAGTTCTCGTCGCGGCTTAATATTCTGTCGCCGAAGTACTTTCGTTCCGGGTCGATTATCTTTGCCACAGCCTGCGCGTATGCTCGAGTTGCCATTGTGTAGACGTGCATTTCATATTTCTTAGACACACGGTCAAAGAAATCCTGGAGTCCAGGACGCATCTTGACATAATACCAATTCGCCGCGACATTCGAGACGTTATCATCGGCAAGCTGGAAGCTTTGCACATCCCTCACCGCATCGTAGTTTGGGTTCTCGGGATCTGCCTGCCATTCGGCGATTGTCCGCTCGCAGGTTGTGTGGATGACGGTTTGGTCTAAGTCGACAATCAGGGTCAGCTTTTTAGCTGAAAGTAGCCGTTTCTTGGTGTCTTCCTCGGCGCGCACCGCTTCCTTGTGGCTGATGAGTAACGCAACGTTGCCATGCGTCACGTTCACCTTCGCTCGCTCTATATTGCGTTCTTTGGTGAGATAGTCAACTTCGGTCATGTCTTTACCGCAATCTACGCAGAGGCCACCAAATTGGGTTTCGTGGGTACAGGGCTCTTCGATCTCGACGAGCTCGGTGCTAGGGACGCGTTAGTTGACATGTATGTCCAGCAGAGTGATGCAATAAAGGATAGATAGAGCTAGCATACCCTGGCCGATGGATGACGGTGCCATTCTTGATAAACCATTTAGTGATAGTGCCCTCTGTGGAGGCCTCAAAGCGGGCGGGGAACTTCTTCTTGACATTTTTGATTTCACCCCATTTGTCGCCCTCGCTCACGATGGATTCATAGTAGTAGGTGAAGAGTGGCTCTGAGCGGTCGACCTGCTCATCGCGCTGCTTGGCAAGCTCGACGACGGTGATGGGATAGGCGAGTCCGGGGGGTGATGAGATCTTCATTCCTTGGAGTAGAAGCCCATGCGAATGCGATGAAGAGGGAGGAGTGTGCAGTGTGTGATGAGATCGCGTCGCGGGTTGAATGGGCGCATTCGGTAGGCACGTTTTGGGGCGACGGGGTGACGGGGAGCTTGGACGGAGCTTGGCTTGGCTGTCGCGTACTCGTCTATGTACTTGTATGGAGACCAGACCAGGCTCAGGGAGCAGTGCGGCGTGCCAGTCAGCAAGCGAGAGCTATGATGGGACTAGCAGGAACAGGCGCAACGAGTGCGCTGCAGCTATTGGCAGGGGCAGAGGAGGGCGGAGGGCCGGTGGAGCAGTGCAGCTTTAGAATTGATAAAAAAAAAAAAGAAACAAAGGGAGGCGGGTGGTAATGCGGTGATGATGTGCGCCAGGATGGGCGCGAGTGGGCGAACGGCTGGCGTTGAGGCTTGCAAACATACAGAAAACACGCTCTTTGCTTTTGGCGGCTTCTGCGTTCTGCGACCTGCGACCTTTGGAGGCCCAAAAGCAGAGCGCAAGAGGGGCTTTTGTACTCGTCGTTCGCAACGGCGCGGCAGGGATTGCGCGGTTAGCGTCTCGGCACCCGTCACGTGAGGCCTGTCCTCTGCAATGTCTGGACAATGTCTGCAATTGTCTGGTGGTGTGCTCCGCCTTTTTGTTCTTTCCTTGCTGGGGCTTGCTTCCTTCCTCACCACCGTAGGCTGCTCAAGTGTAGACACAACAAAGGATCTTTGTCAGCACACACGTCTACCACCTAAGTCTGTTTCGTTTCGAAGCCAGCCGCCACCAAAGGGGCTTTCTCTCAGACAACAGCCCGCTATTTATCCCTTTCCTCACGCTAGGCAGCACCCGCTGGAGCCTGAGCTGACTCACCCCCTCCTCCATCCTCCAAGGCTATGCTCAATCTCCAGTCTCCTGACATGCCAACTGCACCATGGTCCACCATACGTCAACTCCAGACCAATGCAACGCCATTCACCCATCAATAGCAAATTCACCAATATAGTTCTGCAAGCCCTGTTGCCCTTCCCACTCGCTGCCGAGCATGGGGTAACGCATACATATTATTATGATACCACAGAGAAAATCCATATCTAGAAAACTCCACCTGTATCCTTCCAGAATTAAGTACATGGCTCTTACCCATCGTTATGCTGCATGCAGTCGCTCGAGGTATCTATCAACGCTCGCTGTGAATGTATCATCATCGTCATCATGCTTTATGCCTCATTCCCGTGTATCTAGTAAATCCAAACAAATCCCCCCGCCAGATGCGTGTGTAGTTCATTCGATGGCTGTATTAAGGAAAAGAATGGATGAAAATAATAATGTGCTCGCTCATCCTCTATAGCCTGATTCAGATTGACGCTTTGATGATGCACCCTTCAACGCCAAACTACCCAACGCGAGAGACCCACCTCCCGTCCTTGAGGCGTCTTGGGTTAAACCTGCAACTGGTTGCTGGACCTCAAATGGATGTGCGTCCAACTCCTCTTCCTCTTCTACGAGCGTCCAGTCTTCCTCAAATTCGTCAGTATTATCACCGTCTTGCTTCGCGTGCTTCTTGATGAGTGCCTTTGCTCGGTCTAGTTCTCTATAAATGGTTTGAATAGCAACTTGAGTACCGTTGTCCTGTGCTTCATTAGTACCGGTATATCATCAAGGGGTCAAGCGCCGCTTACCTTGCGGATTTTCTGCCCAAGCACCTTCGCCTTCACAAGCATCCGCTGGCTGTTCGTTGCCTCCCACAAGGCCCGACTGAATACGCTAGTGTTGACTTTCTTCAACCAAATCCCGACTCCAAGGTCTTCCACTCGTTGTGCAAAGAAGTACTGGTCTCCAAAGAATGGTTTGATAATGGTTGGAATGCCTGCACGTAGACTTGCCCCCGTAGTACCCGAACCACCATGGTGTACTGCCGCATCCATCTGCTTAAAAAGCCAGTCGTGAGGAGCAGCTTGAATCTGGAAAATTTCAGGCGGTAGGGGAATCTCGGGCTTAGAGGCATCCTTCGTCTCTAGTCTATCAGACCAGCCCTTGGACAGGACACAGCGTACATCAGCCTTTAGAACAGAGTCAACCACTGTTTTAGTGAGTGCGGCTGGGTCATCGATGACGATAGAGCCAAATCCCACGTATACAAGCTTCTTCCCGTCTTCACGTGCCTTTTCGATGAATGCCATCAGGTCTTTTGGCGGTACATATGTATCTGCCTCGTCCAGGAACCAATACCCTGTAACTCGAATCCAATCAGGCCAGTCAAGTGGTGGTGGAACAACCGAAGGACTGAAATTGTACAGGAATGGTCGAAGATTTGCCTGCATCTTGGCCTGAGTTGTATTCTGGAGTCCCAGCTCACGCCGACGCCATTTGTTAATTTGGCTGGAAATAGCGGTCCAAAAGATGGCATCGAAAGTGATGTAGGTGATGCTGTTGTAACCCCCACCCATCTTCTTCTCCAGAACCGAGAAAGCATGGGGATACGCCCGAGTCCGGGTCCAGGGCATCGTGAAAGCTCGGAAGTAGGGTATTTCCAAAGCTTCTGCAATATGGATACCAGCCATTGCGCTAGGGCTTTCAATGAGAACATCTGCGCCCTGGCAAGCCCTCCAGGCTGAGCTGCAAACATCGTCTAGCCACCCGCGAAATTTGGAATTGGCTTCTTTCATGAAATTGTAGGTGAACATGCCATGTTCCACACATATCCTCATCAGCTCCGCAGGATTTCCGTCGACGGGGGCAAAGTCGATACCATGCTTCCTCACCCAAGGTTCGAACTCGGCATGAGTCGCTATCTTTGGCTTATGACCCTCCTTCAGTAACTCTTTACAGAGTGCAATGTAGGGTTGGACGTCGCCTCTCGAGCCAATAGTCAGGCATACCACGTTCAGCGGCTCGGACGGCTTGAAATCCACAAAAGAAGCCAGGGGGTCGTCAAAAATGAGCGGAATGCGTTCATGATCTGCAGCGCGGACAATATCACTCACATTAATTGGGGCTTCCGCAGCTGTGCCTTCTCGAGCAGCCTGTAGAAGGTCATGCTCTGCTTTCGCCGCTTCGTCGTCACTGTCGATGCCAGATGAAGAAGATTCCTCCTCGATGTATTTGGTGCTTTCCAGGATGCGCAGAACGGTGATAGCGCATTCATCACGATACTCCGCTTTTGAAAACTCAAAGAAGAGCTCTTCGTGGCCGCGAATGACAACTGCTAAACCGTGGTAACCAAGGCGGAAACCTTTCTCCTTATTGACATTCTCAATATCCCGCATGGGAAGAATTATCTATACTAGTTAGCTGAATTTTTTTTTTTTGAGATAATGGAGTTTTAGGTTGTCATACCTTTGTCTTTGAAGTAGGCATCAGGCTACGGAAGCAAAAGTACCGCCCGCTGATGTATATCTTTCCGTAATTGGGAAGAACTCGTTGAAGAGACGCAAAGAAGGATGATTGGAGCTGTTCGGAATCAGGAAACGCGAAGTGTTCCCGGAAGTTCTCTGCTGCTTTGGCGGCGTCTTCATCATCTTCGAACCCATGCACTTGGTCGTGCGGCTCCAGGCCCTCGGCAGTGTTGTAGTGCTTTCGGCCTCCAGCTAGCATTCCAGAGACTTTTTCGTAGTACCCCATAGACTCGGAAGCAAGTAAAGTGCCCATCTTTTTAGACCGATTCCTCAGAAAACCTGCTAGACCAGAGGCCTTTTGTAGTGGGTAAGAGGCTATATCCTGAAGGGCGGTGGAAGAACCTGATAAGCGCCCACCTGTGTGTTGGCCGTCCGTGTCCTCGTCTATATCACCCGCGTTTGGTGAATGGATGTTGCTCGGACCCCCACTAGGTCTCTTCAAAACTCTCTGAGGTTTTGCTTGTGTTTTCCCTACTCCAGACGAACGTGTCGTATCCTGTGACTGCCTGGATTTATCTGATGGTGAAAGACCAGGCGAGTGAAGAACTGGTGCTCGGAAAACATCAGATCTACTCAGTATCTGGGACGCCGACGCATTGCTATCATCAATTGATTGTATGGCGGCGGAAGATTCAGTGCCTTGCTCGAGCGAAGTCGTGGCAGACTCTGAATCTGCTGGCTTCACAAACAATGGTGACTTGTCACGTGTACGACTTCTTGACTGTTTATCAGAACGATGGCCGCTAAAACTGCGCCGTGCTTCGTAGCTAGGGCGTCCGAATGTGCGGCTAGCATCCATACTTCGTCGGATGTCCATGCTGCGTCGCACGTCGAGACTTCTCGAGCCTACATCAAAACTGGAGCGAGTGGAATCCCCACCAATACTCGGTCGTCCCACATGCGGTCCCGGCAAAGGTGAAAGCGTTGCTCGAACATTTTCTGTTATGTAAGGGGGGTCGATGGGGCTTAGCTGCGACGTAGTAGGGTCATGAGGACTGGATAAGCTAAGGGCGGCTGAAGCTGCCGCGCCATTATCACCCTGGTTGTTGCTTGTCTGATGATGTTCATTGTCGTTGACCATGATGCGCAGAACATTCAGAGCGTCTTGCCCACTGTTGAAGAACGAGAAGAAATACTATCAGGTATTAGTCACAGTCTCATGATCATTCGCAGAAGGGGAGTATACTTCGTCAATAGCATATGTTTCGTCGTTGTCGATTACGCGAACTTTCACGGTATCCGCAAAATCAAGAATCGTGCTTTCCTCAATCTCCAGAACGTTTTGGATTGGCAGAGAAATTTTGACGCTGTTACCTTCGTTGTGCGTCCGAAAGATCACTTTCTGAATCGATCTCACCCACTCTTTAGCACTCACAGCGCTGTCAGCCTTGAACTGAAACTTTCTTTCGTCAGTGGTTACTACAAACGTAGTTTCGTCTTTATTCTTGTCTTTACTTTCAAGGATCTCGGCCGAGATTGCATATTGTAGGTTAATGCGATTCCGTGGAAAGTATAACTCTGCCGGATTTTCATAGTACGCCAGCACATCACCTCGAAGAATGAACCAGTATCTGTTGTACTTTGATCGACCACGTTTGAAGAGATAGCCAGTCTTACTGACGTCATGCTACAAGAGTTAGGAAGGACATGAGGATAGTAATCAGTGAGCTTACATGTTTCTTAGGAATATAGGCATAGAAGCAGATATGTTTTTGGGTGATGTACATGTATCCCTGAAGCAAGATACTCTGCAAGAGCCAGCATGGATATTCTAGTGTTGTCAGACGTTGTCCGCTTTTAGTCTTGTGAGAAATACCTGATATCACTTCTTCGACCTCTTCAAACTCAAAAATTTGCTGTATCCGTCTTGCTAGGGTAACTTGTGCAGTTGCTTTTGCTGATCCAGCCACACTTCCGTGCCTACTTTTTCGTTCAGATCCCCGGCGCTTCTCAACATGAATCTCTTGGCCTGGGGTGATCTTGGATTTGTGTTTCAGCGGCTGTTCGCTCTCTGACGTGCTATTCGATGCTTCCTCGGATGCCTTGGGGGGCAGAAATTGGGACGAGGACATTTGATCTGTAGGCTGGTTTTCCGACTTTGCTTCTTTCCTATTCGACATCTTCAACCTCGGGAGAGACCGGAGCAACCTATGCTCGGAAAGTGCTCTCCTATGCTTTCCTTGCGACGGTTTGGTATCTTCCGGATCATTCAGTTGCTTCTGGAAGACATTCGCGGAGCTTATACGGCTCAACCGTGCAGCGCCGTCAAGACTGGGAAATGGGCCTGGCCGTTTGCCTTCGTCACTGCTCTCCCCCGAGTCCGCCTCCTGCATTGTACCAAGGTCCGTCTGTGACTGCTGTCCTGCTCGTGCGATCATAGAAAATATCGACTGGTTCATCGACATGGTATTGTTCCGCTTGGGCGCGGTAACGTCGTCCTGGGCATCGTCCCCATCTCTGAAGCGCTCTGGGATGTCCAGCGACACCCGCCGTGACTCCCTTCGCTTCTTGGTCAGTTTCCGACCATGCTTTTCCCTCCCTCCCTCTTCGGGCGCCATCTTGTATGTATGTTGGCCGCGTTCGTGGCTCGTATTCGGTGGGGATGGTGTTGTATTTGTACGTTGCGGAGGGGAACTGCTGGGGCGTTGAGCGAGGCTATGGCAGCCAGGTAATGGCTCAGACCAACGAAAGGGTACTATGGTTCGCAGACAGTATCAGTCAGACTGCTTCGGGCAGTTAGGAGGAGTTATTGTCACATATTGAACAAAATAAATCGGCGTAATAACGCGCTGTCTGAGCGAGTGCACTCACCTTCACGACCACGAGGACGGGCTCGCTCCAGGGTTTTAGCGGCCTGATTCACGAATCACGGATCGCGAGCACATGCATGGCTAAGGCTGCCTGTGGGCAAGAACCCAAGTTGTGATAAGAGCGCAAGGCACCAATAATACACTGCTTTGGTCCCAACAATCCCACGCGAATGCTCCCTCATTTCTCTACCACCCCTGACCGACTG
Source organism: Acrocalymma vagum (assembly GCA_028476805.1). Classification (NCBI taxonomy): domain Eukaryota; kingdom Fungi; phylum Ascomycota; class Dothideomycetes; order Pleosporales; family Acrocalymmaceae; genus Acrocalymma; species Acrocalymma vagum. Next base: position 54,236 of record JAQGEP010000018.1, read on the forward strand.
TCATTTAGCACATGCTCAAGAGTCCGACACCTGTAGATGTTCAACGTGCGGGATCTTGTTTCAAGCCACAGCCGAGCCACAGCTTGGTACGTCACATTCTCAGATGATCGACCCATTATTCCATATCGATAAGAGCTCAGCTGGACAGCTCCAAAAAGCACAGCACCTCCCATCATCCGGTCCCCGATTAGACACAGCACTGTCAAGCAGACTCATGACCAGGCATGGTATGGGGCAACTTCTCAAGAGGCAAACGTGCCAACAGTCTCGATTCAGCTACTATACATGTATCCCTAGACCCTTTCTTTCCTCCAATACCCTTGGTTACAAAAAGAGTTGGTCCCGCCGATTACCGCAATTTGAGCCAAACCGCCACCTCCCCCTAAAAATGACCGAACTGTCCATATACCTCGCTCTCACACTGCGTTAAAAATCATGTAATCCAGTACACTTACGCGGCAGCTTTGCCGAGAGCAACAGCATTGTTACCGAGATCGTATACAGAGTACCACCTCCTCAAGAAAGCATCACCGAGGATGGCAAGAGGGCCAACAGGCTCGGGGAAGTCCATGCCCATAAATGCAGAGATACACGAGCCCTGAACCTCGAGAATGTAGTCATGAGGGCCGATGGTGAAGTTGTGGCCAGTGAGCGTAAAGGTAAGGTCAGGGAAGCTGTCAACCTTGTCGCACTCAACAGAGTACTGTCCGTTGAAGCCCTTCTTGGCGCCAATCTCCTTGTTCCTGCCAGCAGTTAGCGATTGTTATACTAGATGTATGCCAATGAACGACTTACAGAAGCTCGGCCATGGTGGAGGGAAGAGCAATAAGGGAGGTACCGGTGTCGAGGATAGCACCCATACCTTCAAACTCAGCAGTGTCTTTGCCGAAGGTCAGGGCATCAAAATCAACCTCCCAGTAAGCCTTGCGCCTCAATGGGATCTTGGTAAGCTCGCCAGTGTAGTGGCTCTTGTCGATGCCACCAAAGGTAGCCTCGGACTCCTGCTGGGCGTTGGTGTCGCCGAGGTAGAAAGCGAAGACGGGCTCATCGAGCAATCCTTGGTTAATCATGTTGTAGAACGGTGGGACAATCTTGTTCACGCTGATAGTGTCGTAGCCAAGACCCATGATGCCGTCGAACCTGCCGAAAGCAAAGGCAAGGCCTGGTTCCGAGGTGGCCTCAGCAAAATCCTGGTGCTTGACGGTCAAGTCGCCAATACGGAAAACATCCTGTGACACAAAGCCGCTAAGCTCTCCCGATCCATACTTGATCTCGAACGATGAGCCGTTCTTCTTGTATGTTGAAGATGACGAGGAGTCGTATTTGGTGTGGAGGTAGCAAGCAATCGAGTTGCACTCGGACGACGGCACCCAAAGGTTGGAGCTTCCGGTGTCGAGGACGACCTTGAAGTCCTGTGGGGGCGTGCCGAGGGAAATCTCAGAGAAGTCTACCCTTCTGTCAGCAGCGAATCAATCAATGCGATAAGCGCTTAACATACACTGAGCATTCAAGAAGTTGCTGACGGGAACTGGATGAGATCCGTCTGCGATGTAAGGTGCCTTGAACACCTGTTCCATGTGAGTCTGGGGCTTGACGCCCATGTACTTCTGACCGAGGGCCTTCGCCTGCTCCTGGAAGCTGGCATATTGCTATGAAGAATTAGTACAAGCTCCGATGTCGCATCAAGCACTGATTCCGAACGGAAGCGCAATTACTTACAAGCTGCTCCGACAAAGGAACCTTCTTAAGCTTCATCTTGTGGACGCCGGCATTGGCGGAGCCAAGCAGCGAACCCGCTGCAAGGAAGATGGCCGTCTTCATATTGATGGCAAACGACTAAAACTTGTCGACGTAGCAAAAAGACGAAGAATACAGAGAAAGGCTGATGGGGGAGAGAAGGTGGGTGATGAGAGGTGGGAGTGTTGTGGAGAAGCTTGGGGAGCTCAAGACAAGAGGCTGGGGCTGTGAGGCGGGCGAGTGGTTGTCCGATGACGCGGGCACTCGGCGCCTATTGCACGTGCGCATTTCCAAGGTCTCCAGTTTCACGCTAGTGGCTGGATCAGGCTAGCGTTATGGTACCTGCTTCCTTCGCGTTCTTCGCAGTCGTATGGCCAGGCAACCAACTTTGAACATACTTGGCCATCATAAACAAACTTTCTCACTTTGTTGGCTTTCAAGGGACAGCTCCTGATTAAGATATGAATGTCGCCAGTCTCCAATATGATGCATGCTTTAAATTCATCCGCTAGTCACTCCAACCCCACGTTGCATTGCATTACACAACTTCGCCCTCAGGTTCATCGCTATACGTCGGAGCTTGAACAGGCTGTGCTTCCTGCTCGCGCCGATGAGCTTCCATATCTGCTGCCCAAAGAGCAGAGCTGACGGCCGCACACAGAAGGAAAATCATGCTTAAAACAGGCACAAGTTGTAAAAGTAGATAGACTGCGCCATACCTAAAACGCCTTGTTAGCATACCAATACGCAGTTGCGCTAAAGAAAGTCTAATCTTCACAGTATTCTTACCAAGTATATTGCCATCTTCTTCTGTTCACATATGCATTTCTCTGCTTCCGGTCAAATCCAAGCATCTTGAAATACCGCCAGTGCTGCAGTGGCCCCGCACGGTAACCCGTAAGAAGCAAGAACAAGGGTACTCCCACATATGGCACAAAGTTGAGGGGTAGCAAGAATATGAACTCTGCAATCTGGCGGAATGAGAACGGGCCGTAAACGGACGACTTCGTGGGCTTCCCTAGCCGTCGAACAGGATCATTCAATGGCGCAGCCGCGACGGGCCGGAATTGACGCACTAGATCATCGTATCCTTTATGGACAAGAACCGCGTCAAATATATCCACCTGAGACTCGTCCTATCGTAGGATTAGCATGAGTATCCACCGTAGCTCCATCGATGCATACCACTAGAAATGCCTCAAATAGTATAGCGACCACAGCAGCTCCCTCTCCCAGCACCAGAAACGTTCCATTCACCCAGGCACTCCTAGTCTTATGGAATATAGCGAGAAATGCAACTTGTGGTAGGTACGTCCAGAAGAACAAGTTCAAAAGAACAAACGTGCTGAGTAGGAAGGCGGGAAGAAGTCTGGCTTTGAGTAGCGGGTAGAGGAATGGATGGCTTATGAAGTAGAATACACCCTATTGCTTGTCAGTCTATTCGAAGATATATTCCCAGGTCCATGTATTCCGTATCGGTCAACTGTAGCCTCGCAAGAACCATAAAGTGCTGCAGCCAACTTCAGCCCAAAGAAGGTCAAGTTATATGCCCCAAAAGCGTGTCGCAAAGTGAGGTACGCACCTTTAACAAAAAGGAGGCTGCGAAAACATTCTCGCGAGCCGGATGCACCACTACACGTCCAATATTCCTAAGCGGTGATTGTGACTGCGACATATCCGCGAACTGCTGTGTCGTGCAATGCTTTGAAGATTCAAAAAGAGGGAGCCTGGAATCATATGACGACATTTAGTGCGAGAAGCTTGGGCCACCAGAACTAATGATAAACTGGGAGATGTACGACGCTTCGCTTATTTTAGGTAGTCTTAGATTCTTCACTCCTAATCAACAAAAAACCAACATTAAGCCAGAATCCTGATTATTATATAAAGGTAGTTGAGCCCTACGGTTGTAATATCAAGTTGGGACCACATAGTCTCGAGCGCCCTCAGTGCTGAACAACACTACGATTGATTCACTCCCTAGTCCAAGAATCTTCTCTTTACAAAGCCGTCTAAGAGCGCTCAAAGGTGCAGCTCCACAGGGGCCGTTCTTCACTCCCTGGCTGTGTAAATATTGCAAGTCGGAATGGGCCTCCTTATCTGAAACCTCAATACTCGCATCTACGCCATGTCGCAGCACTTCCCATGCTGTCATAGAAGTGGTACCACAATTCATGCCATTCATGATGGTGTGACCTGTGCTGATAGGCGTAATATTCCCAGCCTTCAGACTGGCTTGGAGACTAGCAGCAGTTTCTGGTTCGACGGTGACGACGAAAGCAGGCGGCTTTTTGGCCTTGTAATGCATTACCACTGCTTGCGCCCACGAGCCGACACCGACAGATGCAATGGCATGCGTTGCTGAGCCAATTCCCAGCTCTTGCAACTGCTGGTCCGTTTCAGTGAGCATGGTCGTATAACCTTCTACAACCCACTGTATGCCTGATCAACATGTATCCATACTTTGAAATAAGAATGCTTACTTGAGGAATCTCATCATATCCTTCCCAAGATGTATCCATGACAAGAAGATGATTGCTGTCTTCTGACTTCTTCCGAGCTGCCTGTATTGATGCATCGTAATCCCCATCCACAACTATTACTTCTGCCCCCTCACTTGAGATCTTCTTCTGCGTCACCATGTCCATAAAGTCGGGTACAAAAATGGTAGCAGATATATTTAGATACTTCGCCATTCTTGCCGTTGCTCTTCCCCAATTTCCTTCTGTGCATGTAACAAGTTTGAATCCATGTTCGCATGCGGATGCGCCTAGCTCTTCGAGCGAACAGGTGAGAGGTAGATTGCATTTGGATGCTACTGCTTTGTATATGGCCCATGAGGCTCCGAGAATCTTAAAAGCTGGTAAGTCTAGTCGATTCGACTCATCCTTAATCAGGACATGTCCCAAACCTAGCTCCTTTGCTAGACCTGGGAGAGGGACGAGAGGAGTCAGGTGGTAGTGTGGAAGACGGCGATGGAACTCGCCGACGGCTGGATCATTTGGGGATTTAGTAAAAGTCCATGAGCTAGCAGAAGGATTGAGAAACATGATTCCAAGAAAAGCGTCTGAGAGGGGGCCGTGGATGGTTTACGAACTCGCACCAGGGCGTTGAGTCCGGGTAGAAGGCCGTTACAGGAAGTTTACCGGATTGGTGAGAATAATATCTTCCCTTTACTGTGAGAAGATGCTCATGTACAATAACGATGAACTCATAAATCAGTTGCTCGGAATATGTTGTTAGCGATCATTTATCCGACGGAATACAGCAAGAGCAGGACCTCGGAATTCTAGCCAACCAAATGTGAGGCCAAGCTCGATTACCTAATACTGGCCTTCCTTTTTCTAAGCATTTGTCCTGAAGCACAGCGATGGACAAGAAGTTGTTACCAAGCTCGCATTCTCGAGTGAACAGGAGGGAAATGAGGGGTTTCTGAAGGATAGTATGCCAAGGGGCAGACTAATCCATCCAATCTTCAACTCCACAATGCAACTGCTTGATCACAACGCAGTCGAGAGTTGATGAAGCTCTATTTGATGTCATAACACTAATCCCACTGCCCATGGAGGGTCTCATGCTCACAAATGTGCTGATGCCTAAAACAACTTAGCGTTGCACGTGCTGACGCGATTTCGGGAAGTCTTGGAAAATCGCGGACGCGTCAACCGCCACTTCAATCGAATGAACACGCTCGCTTGACACAACATTTTCGCCATCCTCTACCAGTCAAATGTAAGTCGAACGCCTGGAACTTCATATGCTTATCCTTGCGACGTGTCTCTCCTGACTACGTGAAGGCACCGATCAAAGTCTCTCCCAGGAGGGGAAGGCACTCCATCCGCGAAGCCCACGCGCCTTTACGGTGGCACGCCTCAATCCGCAGACCGTCTTCACAAGCCTTTCAAATGCCCTGGGGCCGCAGTAGCCACGCGTATTTCAGAGAAACCTGCACGAAAACGACGAAAAATTGACTATTCTGGTGCCGATGGCGATAACGATGGCGGTGATAAGCCATACTCAAATGATGATCGTTTGGCTCTTGCCACACGGGACGTGAATCGATTTCCGGTATTTAAACCCAAAGACAAGGAGGCTGCCTTCAAGCAGAAGTTTTCCATTCCGCTGCTTAATAAGAATACGGGAGAGTATAATGCATTTCGACCTGCACCATTACTTGGGATGCGGCAGGGCAGGGTTTTCGTCGCAAGACCATTGCATGATCCTAGTGGGGAGTTTGCTATTGTTCTATACGACCCAACAGTGGACGACAAGCCAGTAATGAAGGAACAAGTAGAGCCTAAACTCAGTCAAGAGGAGAAGAAGGATTTGAATGTTCCATTAGTTCACAAGAGTTTGGCAGATATCTTGGGTTTGAAGAAGAAAGTTGATGAAGAACGACCACGAGTCCCCGTTGTTATTGATCCAAGGCTTGCCAAGGTCCTCCGACCCCATCAGGTTGAAGGCGTCAAGTTTCTTTATCGCGCCACAACAGGTCTGATCGATTCGAAGGCAAACGGGTGCATCATGGCAGACGAAATGGGTCTGGGCAAAACTCTTCAATGTATCACATTAATGTGGACGCTTTTAAAGCAGTCGCCTGACGCGGGGAAGCCCTCCATTCAGAAATGTGTCATTGCGTGTCCCTCAAGTCTTGTGAGGAACTGGGCTAATGAGCTGGTAAAGTGGCTAGGAAAAGACGCAGTGAACCCTTTCGCTATTGACGGCAAAGCATCTAAAGAGGAGTTAACTCAGCAAATCCGACAATGGTCCATCGCGACGGGCCGCGCAGTGGTCCGACCTGTTCTCATTGTTTCCTATGAGACCCTTCGACTCTACTGTGGAGAACTTGCGAACACTCCAATAGGGCTATTATTGTGTGATGAGGGCCATAGGCTGAAGAATGGTGAAAGTCAGACGTTCACCGCATTGAATGGGCTGAATGTGCAAAAACGGGTTATCCTATCTGGTACTCCGATTCAAAACGACCTTTCAGAGTACTTCTCCTTGCTGAACTTCGCCAACCCCAGCTATCTCGGCACAAGAGCTGAATTCAAGAAACAGTACGAAAACCCAATTCTCAAAGGTCGAGATGCAGCGGGTACCGATGAGGACCGTAAGAAGGGTGATGAACGCCTTGCAGAACTATTAGCTCTCGTGAACAAATTCATCATCCGCCGGACAAACGACATTCTCTCCAAATACCTCCCCGTCAAGTACGAACACGTTGTCTTTTGTAACCTTGCACCTTTCCAAAAGGATCTCTACAACCACTTTATCCGGTCTCCTGAAATCAAGAGCCTGCTTCGTGGCAAGGGGTCACAGCCTCTCAAAGCTATTGGGTTACTGAAGAAACTCTGCAACCATCCCGACCTGCTTGATTTGCCTGATGATCTTCCAGGCTGCGATAATGCACTCCCCGAAGACTTTGTTCCAAAGGATGCTCGAGGGCGCGACAGGGACGTCAAAGTCTGGTACTCTGGCAAAATGCAGGTCCTTGATCGTATGCTTGCACGCATTCGGGCCGATACAAACGACAAGATCGTCCTTATCTCTAATTATACCCAGACTCTTGATGTCTTCGCTGCACTCTGCCGCGCACGGGGATACGGATGCCTTCGACTTGATGGGACAATGAACGTCAACAAACGACAAAAACTTGTCGATAAATTCAATGATCCAGAGGGTCCTGAGTTTGTGTTTTTGCTGTCATCAAAGGCCGGTGGATGTGGGCTTAACCTCATCGGCGCCAACCGGCTCGTATTATTTGACCCCGATTGGAATCCTGCCGCCGATCAACAAGCGCTTGCTCGTGTGTGGCGTGACGGGCAAAAGAAAGACTGCTTTGTTTACCGATTTATTGCGACTGGTACAATTGAAGAGAAGATCTTCCAGCGTCAGTCACACAAACAGTCGCTTTCGTCATGTGTTGTGGATTCTGCAGAGGATGTCGAACGTCATTTCAGTTTAGACTCATTGCGTGAGCTATTCCAGTATCGAGACAATACTACCAGCGACACGCATGACACTTTCAAATGCAAGAGATGTAGGAAAGAAGATGGCAGACAGACTATCAAGGCGCCAGCTATGCTATACGGCGATACGAGCACTTGGAATCATTTTGTTAACGATGGAGAAAAAGGCCCTTTGGGAAAGATTCAAGATTTACTTCTTAGACAAGAGACGGCTGATGATTGCAGGGATGTAAGTGCAGTTTTCCAGTATATCAGCCACTAAGCGTTTAGGATTCACGATGTTATTTGGTTGGATCCAGTGGTAGGCAATTAGCTTTGGTATTGCGAAGCTTCTTGTGAGCGTTAGGCATTTAGCGCGACAAAAATTCATGTATTCTTAGACCATGTGGTTACGTATTGCTCTCAGTGGATGTGATTGTTTTTAGGACTATTGGGCCCATCCAATTGAATACTATTTTGTAGCGACAAACAAACCCTGCACTAGAGCAATGTATGAATCTGCTTCGAAATAATTCTTCGTTAATAGACCGATATTTTACTTTCTAAGTGATAGTCATTACTATATTGCGACCAGCTCAAGCATATCAGGGACATTCTTGCGGATGAGGTCGAACATTTTTTTACGGCGAGTGGTACATTGGTTCTTTCTATATAAAACATGGATGCATATATCGTATTTCAAATGGGGAACTAACAAGAGCACGTACTTCTTAACAGGAAATCAAGGGATACTAGAAGTAAATCAAAGGCTCTGAATATTCTATGATGGAGCTGCTTTGTTTGCGCTAAGAAAAGGCTAATTCAGGTTGTCTATAGTTTTCTACGTTGTGATATACGGGTTGGTTTTGCCATCACTCTACCCGGAAAGTATAGCCTTGACACTCTCCTCGAGAGTCTCCTGAGGCAATCCCAATTTCTCATTCCAGTCACCAAGAACATCGTTGTCACCAAGACCTCCGAACGCAGCGCCCTGAATCTGGTTGTAGATGCCACCAAAGTCCTGGCTCGCAATCTTCTTGTTGCCCTCTTCGATCCAGTCCTTGCTTGAAACCTTGTCGACAGCCCACTTCTGCCCAGTAGCTTTTTCAATGGCAGAAAGAATGTCTTTCTGGGTTGTGTTGAAAGATTTGATAGAGATATATTGGTTCTTGGTGAGATCAGAGTTCTCTAGTGCCTTGACGGTTGCGAGGCCGATTTGGTGAAGGTTGGATGTTGTGAACGTCTTTACGCCCTCATCGAATAGCGACACCTTCTTATTGGCAAGATCGAATCCGAGGAATCCAACCTTCATGCCCCAGTCAAAGAAGGGCCCTACAATGACGCTGGTCCAGGTGATTTTGTCCTCCTTGCTCTTGAGATAGTCGACAGCTCCGATCTTAGCAGCAAAGGCTGGGACAATGGACACCACTTCTGAATCGAGAGTATTGCTGCCGAACTCAGAGGGGATAAAACGCTTGACACCTGCGGCGATGGCGCCATCGACGAGTTTCTGTTGGTCGCCGACTGCCGTGCCGCCAACGTTGGAAATCACGGCATCCTGGCCTTTCATTGCACTGGAAAGGGAGTCGATGGAGTCATAATTGGCGCGTACCACCTTGACGCCCTCGGGAAATTTGGAGCTGGATCCCTCACGGGAGAGAACAGTAGTGTTGAAAGACGATGAGTTGAGGAAAGCCTTCAAGATGGCGGGGCCAAGGTTACCGCCAGCCTAGTGAGGAGTCAGATATGTGCGGAGTAGGAGAAATAGGAAATGTAAGTCAGAGAGTAACATACCCCAACGATCATAACGTTCTTGATGTCAGACATTGTTGCTTGCTGTTGGGTATATAATGCAGAAAGAATTAAGAAAACGAGATCAAAGGCTTTTTTGAAGATGTGAAGCTGCTGTGTTGTGGAGAGCTGAGGTTGATGGTTGCCAAGTGGGAGAAACAAAGAATATATATACCATACCTATGGTATGCATCTCCATAGACGTACTCAATTTACCTTTCAGCTCTCGAATGTCGCCATAATAATGCTTAGGAATGTGCGGAATTCTGTCAGTGTCTGTTTCAGGCTCGCCTCTGTGCAACCTGATCTTGTCCAGACCATTCCAAAAGCTGACAGGATGAGGCTGGGAAGCTGAAGTCCAGGGTAATACATATCGGACTTGGACGGTGTTATGTTCTTCTCTATGCAGTAATGATGGCGCAAAATGTTTTCGCCTTGTACCGCAATGGTTAAATTGCCCCATTAGGGGGCCATTATGGAGTATACGCTAGGCAAAACGGCGGAGATACCTAAGCGTCAACTAGGTTTTTTCTCGATGCCGCACCTCCTACATAGCTTATGAGTTCCAAAAATACCTGCGGTCAGTGCTGCAGACTGTAAATCAGCTAACTCGTATTTTTCGACCAGGCACCGTACATGTCTCGTAGCACAAGATGCGCCTTGAAACAAAATACGCCAACAGATACTACTAAGTGCATGAGCCACAGCTGCACTGTCAATTGATGGGGGCTGCGCTGGGCTGATGTAATCGTTTTGGAGTTGGTGCCTTATCAACCGTGATTATTCAGGGCGCGGAGGAATTCCATGGCTAACAAATCCGCCAAGGCCACCCTCACCAGCTGGGACATCTCCTATGTGAAAAGGACTTTGCCCTTATTTCCTTGTTTTGCGATTACTATACATGATCTGATGTGTGGAATACGACCGACAATAATGCCGGCACTGAAGTCAATTCGTCCGCTTGGAAATCTAGGCACGGCATGTTGGCACGGCAAAAGTACCATCCATCGGTTCTATAGTTCCAGATAGACCATTCCTGTGGCTAAAGATGGAGAAAATTCATTGGTGCTGTATAGAATAATGTGTCAAGTTGACACAAGAGATTGCGCAGAAATAAAAATCATTTCGCGACTATCAGCATTGCTGTAGACAATGCAGATGAATGTCTTTGGTGTGCCTTTCCACTACATTGAAGTACCATAGGCATTGAGGAGTGAGGTCACGGTTGCTTTGTGTGGATGATATTTGATCAAGACATAACTCGCAAAGTTGTGACTGTTGTTTAATATATTTATTGAAAGGCTCTTTTTTTTGGGGTTTGCTACATATATCTCGTGCTCGACTGTAGATATCTATAGACTTATTCATAGATCTCACCATAGTTTTTCCCTTCAAGGCCAGCCTTGACACTCTCTTCAAAGTCCTCTTTCTCCAGACCCAGCTTGTCATTCCACAGTCCGAGAGAACTGTGATCACCAAGGCCTTCCCCTCCAAATGCCACACCTTGAATCAAATCTCCAATTCCACTAAAGTCCAGATTCTTAAGCTTCTCCTGGCCTTTTGCAATCAAGTCTTTGCTGTTGACTTCCTGGACAGCCCACTTTTCGCCTGTGATCTTCTCAACTGCTGCCAAGATATCCTGTTGCGTGGTCTGGAAAGAGTTGATAGCAACATATTGATTCTTGGTAGCATTAGAGTTCTCGAGAATTTTGACAAGGGCCTGGGCGACCTGTCGAAGATTTGTGGTGGAAAAGGTGGTTTTGCCACCGTCGATAATGACGGCTGACTTTGTGATGGCGTCGAAGCCTAGGAATCCAACTTTGAGACACCAGTCGAAAAACGCGCCGTTGATTACGCTCGTCCAGGTTATCTCTGGCTTGCTCTTCAAATATTCAATTGCCGCTACTTTGCCTTGGAATACAGGAACAATTGCAAGGGTCCGTGGGTCTGTAGTGTTACTCCCAAACTCCGAAGGGATGAAACGCTCTACGCCAGCGGCAACTGCAGCGTCGATAATCTTATGTTGATCACCAATTGCATTTCCGCCGACAAGAGAGATGACCGCATCTTGGCCCTTGAATGCAGCAGTGAGGGATTCAACAGAGCCGTAGTTTGCTCGCACAACTTTGACCCCGTCCGGGAAAGTTGACGTGGATCCTTCACGCGAAAGAACAGTGGTATTAAAGGAAGAACTTAGGAAAGCCTTAAGGACCGAGGGGCCAAGGTTTCCACCAGCCTATGAAGGAGTTAGATACAGATCGAGGTGAAAATAATTACTCTCGTTGAAGATACGTACTCCTATGATGATCACGTTTTTGATGTCAGACATGTTTGTGTGAGGCCCGACGGGACTATGAAGATGAGTATGCTGGGATACAGATCAAGAAAGTGAAGAAATAGACTGGTAAAAAGATTTTGTTTTAAGGTGCGTTGAGCGTCGGTTTGTGATTGATAGTGTACTAGGAGAGCAACTGACAGCCTTTATATCTTGATCGTAAGGTTGTACCTGCCCCACCTCTCCAAACCATCTCGCCATCTGACTCCAGAGCACGAGATGCATATATGGGGCACAATGCGGAGCTCAACGCAAGAAAAGCCAGGGTTTCATTCACTTTTCCGGACACTAGCGATACTTCATCTTTACCTTATGCAACGATAGGGCCTGTATGGCGTCATTGGCAGACTGTACGATAATTCCGCAGATGACAAATATGCCAAGGTCAGGCTGAAAACAACATGCTACAAATGCGGGTTGCTTGCTATGATACTCATTTGCCTACTCGCTGGAGAAAAGCGGCCGAGAATAATACCGCGGTCTTGGTTCCTTATTTGTCCGCTTTTGAATTCGAACATGCTAGAACTAGCTTCGGACGAAATGCTTGCACTTCATCATTGGCTGAGGATATCACAGTCTACCTCGTATATCAAGCAATCTGAGTTGACGCTGTCGAACTATGAAGCCCGATGAGATATGCATTGGGGATAACATCTCATGCGGAGGTCTCTCTTGCCGCGAAACAATCCGGATTCCAAGCCAACAACAAAAATCGCTTGCATACTCATAAAAGAGTAATTTTGCACTCAGTTGAAGTCAGGGTATCATACGTATATAATCATATTCCATTCAATTCGACACGAAGTAACGCTAGTTAGCTGATCAAAGGGTTGTACTTTACATCCGAATTGTTTCGCGACACTAGAGCGGGTACTGAGAATTGGGGAAGGACGCACTAACGGAAACCGGGTTTGTACAGACGGGAAGAGTATTATCGCTCGAGTCTGTAGCACTGATAATAATCGAGACGAACAGACGCAATCGCCCGCATCAGGTTACACCCGCCGCCACACATAGCTGCACAGTAATGGAACGGGATATCGATTGCCCGCATGAATCAGACGCAAGGACATGTGGGGGGTTGGAGGTGGGGAAATGGAAGGCCAATCCGATACTGTCTTTTTGACGGCAATGTGGCAGAGACTGCATGCAGAAGTAGTCTCCATGAGCTTCATGGCCCCGGCATGATAGACATGCTACAATTTGATGATTGAGAGTTGATGATAGGTGTGGTTGTCCCACGCCCACGACAATCCTAGGGTTCAATTGGAGCGCCCCACCTCGGAGTTTAGTTTTTCCGTCATCGCCCTGTTCCATCAACTTTCAAGAGCTCAGTAGCTTCAACTTACCAAACCTCATCCGCCACCCCAAGCAATAGCCCACAGGGTTGGTTTTATGGTGCACGGCTGTGCTAACGAAATTAATTACTAATATTCATACACCTCGGCGCTTCCAGAATTTTGATAGCCTAGCATGGCTTCGAAACGACAAAGAACAGGCGACGGCAACATCGACGAGCTTCGTCTTCGATCGAGACAAGATTATTTGGCCAAGCGCGAAGCTGAGAAGCTTGCCCTTCTCCGGCGACAGGTCGCCGAAGAAGAAGAAGAGGAGCGAACGAACGGCAATCTTACCAAGTCTGAGCTCCGCGAATTCGCCCGCAATCGCGAAACCCTACGCCTCGCCGAAGAGAGATTGAATATCGATGACCGGAACGAAGGCTACATCTTGCCCGATGCTGACTATTCCAATAAATCAGAGATTTTGAACCGGAGACACAAGGACGACAAGTATGTCACCGAAGTACAACAGTGGGAGAATGAGCAGAGCGCGAAGGCAAAAGCCGCACAAGTCCATGGATCAAAAGGAGGAAGAGTGCAAGAGCAAGACTACGATTACGTTTTTGATCATGCTCAAGCAATCAACTGGGTATCAGATAGTGCGATTGTGGATCCAGAGAAACAGATGTTGCAATCAAAGCTGGATGAGGCAGAAAAGAAGGCTTTGAGTATTGAAGAAGCCCGCAAAAATCTTCCAATATACCAGTTCAAGGAGCAAATTCTTGCTGCTTTTGCAGAACACCAAATTCTGATATTCGTCGCGGAAACGGGAAGTGGAAAAACTACTCAATTACCCCAGTATCTCTATGAATACTTCCAGTCGATTGGTGACGAAGGCGCTGTCGCCTGCTCGCAACCTCGCCGTGTGGCTGCAATGTCCGTTGCTCAGCGTGTAGCAGAAGAAGCCGGAACGCGACTTGGCGATGTTGTTGGTTACCAAGTTCGATTCGAATCAAAAGTAAGCGACAAATCCAAGCTAGTTTACATGACGGACGGTCTTCTCCTCCGCATGTTCCAGAGCAATCCCCTCCTGGAAGGTTATTCCGCCATTATGATCGACGAAGCCCACGAACGTACAGTCTCGACCGATATCATCATGGCCATGCTCAAAGATGTTGCACGCTATAGGCCCGATCTCAAGCTTCTCATCTCCTCCGCCACTATGGATGCTCAGAAATTCCAGCGTTATTTTGATGATTGCCCTGTATTCAACGTACCTGGACGAACGCATCCAATCACCGTCTACCACACACCCGCCCCCGAAGCAAATTATCTGAGCGCGGCGGTAACAACAGTTTTTCAAATTCATCTATCACAAGGGCCCGGGGATATTTTGGTTTTCCTAACAGGTCAAGATGAAATTGAGGCAGCACAGCAAAGCATAGAGGAGACGGCAAAGAAGCTTGGCTCCCGAGCCCCTCCCCTTATCGTAGCACCATGTTACAGTGCTCTACCTGCGGATGAACAAATGAAGATCTTCGTTCCCACGCCACCCGGATCCCGCAAGGTTGTGCTCGCTACCAATATTGCTGAAACTTCTCTAACAATTGATGGCATATCTTACGTTATCGACGTGGGGATGGTTAAGGAGGATGTTTACAATCCTCGTACCGGCATGCAATCCCTGGTTGTTAACCCTTGCTCTCGGGCTCAGGCTCAACAAAGAAGCGGTCGTGCAGGACGTACAGGGCCAGGAAAATGCTTTCGTCTTTACACTCGCCACGCATGGCTTTCGGAGCTCCCGGAATCAACTGCTCCTGAGATTTTGCGCACAAACCTTACGCAAACTGTTTTGTTACTGAAATCAATGGGAATCAACGATATCATCAATTTTGATTTCCTTGATGCACCTAGTCCTGATGCACTTATCCAAAGCTTAACCTTTCTCTACGCGATAGGTTGCCTCAATCAAGAGGGCAAACTGACCAAGCTGGGCAGGAGAGTTGCGGAGTTTCCTACCGAGGTCACACTTGCCAAAGCAATATGTTCTGCTGAGGAATATGGCTGCGTAGAAGAAATATTAACAATTGTGGCAATGCTTGGCGAATCTGGAGCTCTGCATCTCCGTCCACGAAACAAGAGAATGGAAGCAGACGCAGCGCGCAAGCGCTTCTACAGCAAGGAAGGGGGTGATCACCTCGCACTTCTAAACATCTACAACTCTTTTGCTGAGTCCGGATACGATTCCATTTGGGCGCGAGAGAACTTCCTCCAATACCGTAGTCTCAACCGCGCACGCAATGTGCGCGAGCAACTTGAGAAATTATGCGACCGCGTCGAAGTGCAGCATTCATCCTGCGGCGCCTCGGATCATATCGCTATCCGAAAGGCCCTCACCGCGGGCTTTTTTGTCAATGCCGCGCGCTTGCAACGAGACGGACAATCGTACCGTTGTGTCAAAACCGGCATTACTACTCATATCCATCCTTCTTCTGGGATGATGGATGCAAAGCCAAACCTACCAAAGTGGGTTCTTTACTATGAGCTCGTGCTGACATCCAAAGAATGGATACGAACAGTTATGCCCATTGAGGCAGAGTGGCTGGTTGAGGTTGCACCTCATTATCATAAGCGGGCTGATCTGGACAAGCTAGGCGTAGACAAGAAGATGCCTAAGGAGAAGGCAAAGGCCGCTGTTGCTGGTAGCTTGCCAACAGCGGCAGCGAGGTCTTAGTATGGAGGGTACTGCAAAGAAATAAATGTGTTGATAATGTAGTTATGTTTGACAATGATACCCCAGTCTATTTCTCTAAGCGCGTGTGTGCTTCTTGAGATGGTCTACAATTAATGAAGAGCTTTATGTATTCTTCAACTGCCTGCGATGAAAATGCACTCTCCTACTCATTTGTGACATACTTGATTCTATACAAACTCTGAAGTGTATGTACTTAAGAAACAGACTCCCGTTTGCGAAAGTATCAAATCTAATGGCCAATGAAAAAAAACTCGCACCAAAACTTGCTCGAGTAGTCATTCAGGTTCACAGTACCCGACAATAGCACCAGCGGCTAAGACACCGCGAAAGAAGCCTAAAGAATCATCAAATCGAATCCCCGGTTTCCGCTCTGGGCCTCGTGCCCTCCCCTGGCAAAAACATCCAACCTTGTCTGTTTTCCGTAGGCGTCATAGCTCTCCTTCGTTCTACTGGCGACCAGTCGACGCCCGGCGCGGGCAGTCCTGCAATCGCAGCATCGTCTCTTGCCCTTTGTCTCTCACCCCTCTCCCCAGCAGTGTTTCCTCCGCTTCCGGCAGCCAAAGCCTCCTGATCTGTCACTAACCTCACACCGGCATTTCTTTGACGCTCCCTTTCTCGCATTTCTCGTTTCCCTTCTGCTTTCTTCTTTTCGAATTCAATGATCAGCGTTTTGAAGTACGTTTCTGCCGCAGGGGTAGCAGAGTAATGTACGGGCGTCCAGGAATACGCGTTCTGGGCAAGTGGATTCGCGCCGTATTGGAGTAGCATGCGTAGAGCTTTGAGCTCACCGGCAGCCGAAGCATGGTGGAGAGCAGTATTGCCGACTTTATCGTAGGAGGTTAGGATTTCGGGGGCATGGAGTAGGAGCGTGGGGATCAGATGGAGGGTCCCGGCGCCAGATTTGCAGGAGAGCATGAGCTTTCGCTCGATATTAGCAAGAAGTAAAGGTCAGAAAATGATGACTGCATACAGCGTCCAGTCCAGCTTTGTTCTGCCATGGTATACATTCTGGGAACCGCTTCGCTAGCATCACGCCCATATCCTCCTTGCCTGCCATTGCTGCGAGCATGAGCGGCGTCTCGTAGTCATTGTTTCGACTGGCTATCTCCTCTTCGTGCCCTGATTCAATCAGGAATTCCTGTTGGTGTGCCCCATATCAGCTCATCCGTTCGGATCATCAATCATAGCCCTAGATTGTTCGTAAATCGACATACTGCGATTTGCGTATAGCCATGCTTCGCAGCTATATGTAACGAGGTATTGCTCTTGTCTCCAAAATCGGGGTTACGTAGGTAGGCTGGGTTGTTGCGGACGATGCGTTTCACAAGAGCGAGGTCGTTGAGAAGGATGGCGCGGCGGAGGCGCCGCGGTACGTCAATCCTAGTCGACATCAGTTCATGAGCTTATCGCTGGTAGGCAATCGAGGGGGAATAAGTCGAGAAAGGGTGATTCTTACATGGCGGGAACTGTCAAGCATGATTGACAGCTTGACGGTATTGGAAGTGTTATGGTGCTTGGGGTGGTGCGGGGAAAGATGGTTGTTGCTGACCAGAGCTGCGGAGCACTTCACGGACGTCTCCCGTAAGTGGTAAGGCTCCACAGGCTCGCTGGGGCGGATATCACCTGCGTTCTACTAGGCCGCTTCTTGTTTCCATCAGCATTTCAAAAGTCTTGTCCTGTAGCTACGATGAGAGTACGGAGGTGGCAATTAAGTTGTGAAACACGTAGTTGCGGCAAGGGCACAAAATTGGCAAACAATTACTTGAGCAATTGCAATTGTATTATTGCCGTCTTGATCATGCATCATTAAGAGATGTTCTTCCCATTCACTGCCAGGCTAATTGTCTATTGTCGCTCGCCTAAAAGCAGAATATCGTACAGCAGAACAGACGCCGCCCCCAATGCTACTATTGGCATCCTGCCGTCTATAGTCCGTCGAAGTCTCCTGCCGCATCATCTTCGTCAATATCACCCTCTTGGATCTCCTTGGCCAACTCTCGCTCCCTTTCCCTGGCCTCTTGGGCGTTCTTCAGTTCCAAACGATGCTGGTTCATAGGATATCGCATCGCCTTGACACATTCATCGTGCAGTGTCAGGCAGGCTCGAATACGCTCGTGGAAGGCTTCACCAGGCTCCCGGGTGGCGTAGATATCCCCGGCTTGCTTCGTCTGCATAAAACCCTTCTCATGGTCGATGGAAGCCTCGATGACTCCGTCACGGATTGCCTTTGCGACAATGTACTCTGCAGATTCTTCGCTCTCAAGACCAAGGCGAATGCAAATGTCCCGAAGCGAGATGCGTGAGTAGGAAAGCGACAGCATGCGGATACCGGTCTTGATGACGTTCTGTCGGAGACGAAGAATAAGAGTGTAAGTACCGTCGCGGTGGAAAGTTGAGGCAAAAGTCGACACAATCTTCAAGAAGCCTTGGAGGTCGCCAACACGGACCGCCTGGACAAGGCGGAAGTAGGGCTCCAAAGCGCGCTCCAAGCGAGGTTGGCTGAAGACAGCTCTATCAGGAATGTCACCCATCAGCAGCTCAACGACGATCAAAAGCTTCATGGAAGCTTGGTAGAAGCCAGTCGCCACAGTGGCAGTTGGCGACTTGCGTGTTGCACTGGTCAAATGCTCGTGTGCCTCGGTGTAAGATAGCTGAATGGCTCGTATGCGACCGAGGTAGTAAAGGTATCTTGCAACCTGGTTATTAGGGGCATTCGGAGGGAACTGTGTCTGTGCAACAAGGAGGTCGGCCTGGGTGATATCGGCGGTGGCAATGTAGTTTCGCAGAAGTAGAGTCGTCACTGAAGCCTGAGTGTCCTGATCTTTACGGAGAACTGCACTACGGAGCGCCGCAAGAAGCTTTCCACGAATGGGTATGATGGGCGATTGTTTAGATGGTGGTTTCGGGTCGAGCTCCTCGTGAAAGAGGGAGAAGTAGAAGTAGGCCTTGGCCGCTAAAGAATCTAAAGTCCGCCTGTTCAACTCTCGAATCTTGTCTACCAGAGTCGTCGAGAACTCAGCGCCGTCGTCATACTCTTTCTGATCGTATAGATAGACCTGTGCTCATTAGACCCGGTACCCCACATCCCGCGCGATAAACTCACCTGAATCAGGATGGCTATGTATACATCGATTTCGGGGATCGGGTCCTTTGTGCTCCCTTTGTTTATCTGAACTTCTTCTTTGTATTGGGATACAACGTTCTGTATCTCTTGTCCATCCATACCAATGGCTTCAATCAGCACCCTCGCGGTGGCGTTGCTCGGAGAGTAGGTCAATATGATGACAGTACATAGTACACGGTCGGTGAGTCTCTTGCGGAGGGATGATATTGAGCGGAGAGCCCTGAGAGTGAATCGGGTGTCGAACTGGGCAACAGCTCGCTCCAGAAGCGTAAAGTTGCCCCGGATATCTGTGGTAGTCGAATCAGCCCGCTGATATAGACGCTCGCAGGATGCTATATTGGTAGCAATGATGAAATTCGGGCACATTTTTTCGGACAGGCCAGGACGACGTGCAGTTGATACAAGGGCATTTGGGGGTGAAGACAATCATAACGCGGTGCGGTGGCGGCCCACTTACCAGCAACTGTCTTCTGCTCAACGTTCTCGGTCTTGGGCTGCTCGCCCTCGTTGACGACACCTTCCATACTATCCGCCATGATGGTCGCTACTCTCTGGTGTGAAAAGTTGACAAGAAGGCGCGGGTGAGGAAGAAAGTCTACGAGGAGGAGGGGCGGCGGATGGAGCTGATGTGATGAGGTCCGACAGGCGGAAGCTCCAGCTACGATGATGAAGCGCGTTCGGAGCAGCGGTTTCTCCGACGCCGATCATTTGTTGACAAACGAAGCAAACAACATCGCCGTCTCGTCATCGATCACCTGTGATATTCCCGATAATAACGTTCATGTCCATAATGACGCTTCTTGATGCTCACTTGGAGCAGATATCGCTCTGTGCCGCCTCAATCGCGGAATTGCCGTATGTTGCACGCGTCCTCTTTCCTTGCAGCAGTCAGTGATCCTAACACGCCGCAGATTCCCGCCGCCAAAGATATTCACAAACGCACTACTTCAGAATCATGATATTACGAGCTTGATTCGCGATACTGAATTACACGAACGTGCTCTCTTCTCCGTGCCGCCACCTCCGCCGGCGCCTAAAGCACAAGACCCTTCATCGAGCTCAAATCGGCGGAATACTATCTTCAACCCCAGCGGAGGCGGCACCAGCATTTCTGGAGGTGGTGCTAATGCTGTACGAGCGCCAAAACGTAATACAGCAGTGTCAGCTGTGCTCGGAACTGAGCTCGTAGAAAGAATTCGCAGAGGAGGCGGAGGCGGGGCTGGTTCAGGCCTGGGTTATAGAACATATGATGGGGCCAATAGGAACGAAGTGGACGTAGAAACTCTTCTCGAGGGAGCAGAGAAACTGCTCGGAGTATAGTACGTGTTGGATCCTCTGGTGTCACGATCACCGCTAATCAAACTCCAGCCCCATATCGGGTGCTCAAGAGAGGATCATGGCTATGCGTCAGCGACATGCTAGACTTGAATCATCAATAGATTACTACGAGAATCGCCTGGCAGAACAAACTGCGCAGCTGAGTCGACAGAATAGATCACGCGACTACATCGATGACGATCCTGAAGAAGCTGAAGGCGAGCCTGATGTTCCAGCGGTACAGTTAACTGAGGAAGATTTACGGCGGGAAGAGGAGGAAGTGAAGCAGTTGGAAAGAAAAAAGAGAGGCTTAGAAGATCGGGTGAACTCTATGGGAAGAGATATATCAGGGGTGCTACGCTGATTATGTGAATGAGGAATATACGCAAAAGGACGGCTTACGATGCCGCCAGATTATGAATGTTGGCTGAACAAAGATACCCCGGCGTAGAGAGATAGGGATAATGAGACGTTGTCACAGTACATATCGTCATCCAACAAGTTCAAGCATAGCCAGCAATTCCCACTGTGCACGAATTACGCCACTGGCACGCTGGTCTAACTCGGTTTACATCTCTTACCCAAGGTTGGCCTGCAGCTCAGTCGTCCTACAAAATCATGCCTGCTCTCTTAAACATATCGAAGGCTTTCCACCAGCTTTCCTGTGGATTTCTTTCTTCCTCAAATCCCGCATCTCTCAAACGCTCCAAACTCAGATGCCGATCAAAAGTCAACCAGTAACCATAGCTATCCAACTGCGCCTCATGCCCAATCTCTATACCCTTGAGCTTCGCAGCCTCAAGCCTATCCAAATGCTTCTTCACAAACTCACTAGGTTTAAGGTCCGTAGTCTTCGCTTCTTCCTCCGGCGGCACACCTTTCAATCCAAACCACTTCGTAATCTGTGGCCAGCGCTCCCGCATCGTCCCCGGCGTCGCAGTATCCGCGACATTGAAAATCTTCCCGGAGAAGATATCCGGATAGATCCCAGCATGGATAGCTACACGAGCCAGGTTCTCTGCGCTCGTTTCCGTGAACAACGCATCATACCCTTTCAACGTCCCCGGAAACGAAATTTCTGCTCCCTCGCCGTAGACGAGTTTATACGTACATAGATACGTAGCCCAGTGCCCTGCAAGGGAGAACCCGCTTCCGTTGGGCGTAAAGCCTATGATTGCATCGGGACATAGTTCGCACCATTTCCAATCCTTGTTCTTGCTTTCCTGGGTGAGGAGCGTGCGGTAATGTGGATAACAGACGGTTGCTTTGTAGTCTTCGGGAAGAGAGTCTGCGAGGGATTCGTGGAGCGGTGCGCTGAATATGCCGCCTGGGGTGTATATGCCGTAGCCGCGGGTGCCGCCTGGGTAGACGAGGAATTTTAACGAAGGACTGGTTTTTTGGAGGGTCTGGAGGAGGAGACGGAGCATTGAGAGGTTTGTGGAGACTTCTTTTGAGGGGTTGGAGTCGGGCTTGAAGGCTTTGTGGGGGGTTTTGTTAGAACTGGAAAGTAGGATGATAGTTATAGTATGGATTTCATATATGGGGTTTTTGTTGCTGGGTAGATACTAGATACTCACCAAAGTAGAAAACGTGACTGACAGTGCTAATCTCTGGTACTTTTTCCCTAAGCATTTTCTCGAATACCGCCTCATCCTCACATTGGAGATTTACGCCCGAAACAAGGCTCAGCGCTGGTCCAGCGGAATCGATAGACCAGAATGATTGCTCGAGACTCAAGGGTCGATTTACTAGTGCTGTTATATTTGAAAAAGTATCGTGGCTGGGATAGGAACGTAGGAGCTGGTCTACTACAGCCCAGCCTATTAGGCCAGATGCGCCGATTACGAGGGCATGGTAAGGTGTTGACATGGTGGTTTTTGCTCTAGAATGAACAATGTTTTTTTAAGTATGAAGTTGAGACAAAAAGAAAAGTGGGCGAGTGGAGGCTTCATATAAGGACATATTTGCTGGTTATGTCTCAGAATGAGTCGAATTGATAGGTTGTGTTGATTTACATGGTCTACCCCGCATAAATACAGTTCACTCCACGCTAAGGAACGGGCGTTGAAGTCGGAAGGTAGCTATTTTTGGATGTTTGGTCTCTAAATCTACAGCACCGGCATTTTACTGCGTCTTTGCACTTCCTCAGCCGACATATCGTCCGCCACAATATATGCAAGCATCGCACGCGAGGAATAATACCCTCGCCAGTGTATTTGGCAATTCTGTTCTTCGTTCTCTACTGCCGATTGGTCTGTGACGACTTTGATTTTGGGAGGTTACTGCTTGAGCTGTGTTTCCTTCAGATCTTATAGCCTTGGGTCTGTGCTCTGTTCCTTGGCCCAGGGCATCAGGATTCTCTCCATCGGCATCCCCTACACTTCCTTCTGTGCTTCCCGCCTCCTGTGCCGCAACAAATTCATCGCTCAGGAACGGCGTGCTGCAAATCCCACAGTACTTGGTTATACCGGGAGCTTGAATAGCAAGGAAGGTGAGGCCACATCGAGGGGACTTGTGCCCACTTGTACACATAGCAGTGGTCAGATCCGTGAAGGGAATAGGCTCAGAACAGAAATCGCAAGTATCTGCGCCGTAAGTAGCTATTGCACCTGTTGTTTTGGGTTCGATCGGAGTTGTCTCAAATTCATCATCTTCTTCACCTTCTGCATCCTCGTCTTCGTTGTCAATGTCCATCATTTCTTCACTGGTGAGTTTGTTGATTAGATCGACGACTTGACGGTGTTGTGTGAGGATCTCTGAACTGAAGGAGGACTGTGAAAGACTTGAAGGAAGCTGTGAAACAGCTGTGGCTAAGCGATAAGCAATGAGTGTGCTGCATAGAGCATTTGAAGATGAGGGAGGACAGATCTGAGATATGAGGTTCGTGTAGCGGTCCTCCAGGGTATGGCAGTCAAGGAAAGCAGCCTTCTTGAAGTCGCTAACCATTGTATCAAGGCCCCCGAATATATCCACCAAGTTTGGACTGAGGGAGCTAGGTGATCTATATGTCTCCATCATCTTTTGTCTCACTTCTGTGACGAATGCCGGGATACTATCCGAGTCTTCGACTGTATTTTCCAGCCACTTCTTGAGTGTAAATACAATGCCTTCTGCGCTGATATTTTTTACTGGAAATCCTGTACGTAAGTTCTTGTTTCCCTGAAGACTATTAATAGCAACTAAAGAGCGCCGGTCCGATGGCGGTCCATATTCGATCATGTCTGAAGGATGCACACTGTGAATAGCTGCGACAAAGTCTCCCAATGGAGACGCTGATAAGCCCCAGACTTTAGCTTTCGTGTTTCCTTTTAGATCGTTTTGGACACTGAAGAGGATGAGATTATTCGTAATCTGATCACGCCAGCTTGGTGAGTCGCAAGAGAGCAATTCGCCCTTAGAAATCCCCAGGACGGAAGTCGGGGAATGTAGTGTCGATGTTAGCGAGCAAAAGTGAATGCGAGGAGATGTCTTTGTTGAAAGATCCCAGACAACGCCTGATATAGGATCCCATCGACCATCTAAGTGGTGAGCAATATGCTCGATGATTGAAGCGTCGTTCCCTGATATCGATAGCAGTACTAGCGAAGAAGTGATAAACAAGGTCAGGATTAGTTTATCCCCATCTTCTACCTGCGGTAACCACTTCATTGGACCCGCATGCCGCAGCTCGATGTCTGGATAGATGACCTCTTCGCCGACAGTAACGCTACCTTTAGAGTACGTGACTACTCTGGCTCGCACATCTTCGTTCGTAGCGTACGCAATAACTGACCGGTACAGGTTTCTTTGAATAATCCAGGGACTCCAGGCTACATATGACATGTATCTTTGTTGCTTCATCATCTCACCAAAGGTGCCTGGTTCAGCGAAGATGCTCTTGGAATCGGGTTGAACTGAGAAATGGGTAATCACTCGGCTGTTCCAACCCTGCTCCACCCCCAAAGTTGAGGTAGGCGAATCGATAGCCACAAGAGCGACTTGATTATCGTCATTAGATATGGCCATGATGTATGGTCCCCATTCAAGCTGCGTTCCTACACATCCAGGATCATGAGAACTTGGGAAAGAAGGAGCCCAAGAAAATGCTCGTACCCTCGTTCGGAGCCGCGCTTTTTCATCAATGTCGGAGACTAGATGGCTTTTTTCTTCAGCAGTATGTTTTACAAAGTGTTCGATGAGCGCATTGTTCACAATGACCCTTCGGTCCCAGCTAGATTCATCATGCGGTTTGCCATCTGCTGCCCAAATGGAAAGAACGAGATTTGATGTGAGCGTAGCAAGAGCAGATCTTCTATGCTTTGCAAGTCCCGGGGGTGACCAGGCTATGGCAACAGTGCTGCTAGATGAAATTTCTTCACCTATGGAATAAGTTGTATTCGGCGCAGGGTCTTTGATTGGTAGTTCTTCAGTCGAAAACCATGGCACTTGAAGCGGGAGATGTCGCCATTGTGCTGCCTCCTGCTCCGTGTCGAAAGACTCCGTATTTGGGAACTATTGCTATAGTTAGTACATGGGAGCCGTAGATCGAACTAAGATGCACGCACAAGTAGTTCGACACGCTCGTCAGATGCAAGGGCAATAATTCCGTCATTGGACCAGTCCAGTGCGTCTACGCAAGACGGCCAGCACCTCAGCTCTGTCACGTCCGCCATGCTGCCTCGCGTATCTTGGTAGGATCTGTGTAGGTGGTAGGTGCGTGCATTGTAGTGTGTACTGGATGTTTTCACTGGCAGGGCAGACAGCCTTTTGTATCCCGCGAGTCATTGGCGCACGGACGTATGACTCGTGCATTCACAGTTCTTGACGGCTCCGCTACTGAAAACGCTTTTATTTTGCTACAATGTAAAGCTTAGGCTAATTTGAAGAGGCTGCCTCCAACTTTGTCCCATTCATCGTCCCATCGGTTCTCACTCTCCTTCAACGCACCCTCCTTCAGCTGCTTGAGCAGTGCATCGTTGCTTCCGAACAGCTCTACTAACTGCTTCGCTAATTGCTCTGAGCTTTCGAATCCTTTGCCATTTATGTCCTCTTTCACCAACTCTGGCCATGCTTCGAATTTGCCCCATCCGACCACAGGGAGCCCTGCACCAAACATATCCACTACTTTCATGGGTAAGTCAACACCTGAGGATGACATGTGCAAAGAGACACCTAGATCGGCGGCTGCCAGAAGTGTCGCATAATCCTCTGGCGTGAGCCAAGCGGTCTGTATGACAACGTTGAGAAGCTTCTTTTCCTGGTTCATAGCTTTGATCTTTTGGAGGTAATATTCCTTCAAGGGCCCTTTACCGGTAATGATAGCGAGTATATTGGGTAGATGTGTCTTTGAGGTAGCTTCTGTAGAGTACGCACTTAATGCATCAAGTAGCACTGAAAAGTCCTCATCTGCGGTCCAGGATGTTGAGCTGACAATGAGTTTCCAAGGGGTCTTAGAAGAGGACGATATATCTTGCGCATATTGTGCAGTCTCAGGAAGACGAGCGAGAAATTCGCTCCGCTGTTGAGCATTGATGGGTCGGAATAACGCTGCTGGTCGATCGTGCAGAGCTTGGGCATCCACTCTATATTCATCTTTGAGAACACGAGCCATTGCATTGGTGACTGTGATATGATGGGCTGCAGGTTTTGCAAAAACTTTCTCATACAAAGCAGAAATTTTGACTAAGGGGTGACGGTCTCCAAGTTTGAGGGCTAAAATTGAATAGCCAAAGTTGTGCCAATCGATGACGAGGTCAGTATGTCTGACGAAGCATATGATAGCTGCAATAGCAAGAGTGGGGATTGAAGGAGGATTCTGGACAAGCATCCATCTTGCAGGATCCGTTCGATATCCGAGAGCACGATAAAGCGATCTAGCTTGCCAGAGAGCTTTCAAGGGTGCCAGAATTGGGAAGAGTAGTCTGCTGGTTGAGCGCAAGACTGATGGTGCTGGGACAAGGGCAACAATCTCAATGAGGGGATTCGAAACAATGTCTGGATGGATTTCCGATTCTGCACGGCATCAGACGAGAACTTGAGTTAAAAAATAAGGAAGCGGTTTAGAAACAGACCTGTGTATCCGATTAGGAAGACGCGGACCCCGTGTTTCGTAAGGCTCAATGCATGATATTGCATGCGTGGAGATCTGCCAATGTCTCCCAAGACAACGACCTGCGTCGTCCTTGCAGCCTTGAATTTCAGCGGTTTGGACCCATCTTTGCGCGTGGTTTCAATCTGGTTGCCCTGGGCGTCTACAAACTTGAGTGGCTTGTCCTTGTAGGGGTCGTATTGGGAGGGCAGGGTGACCAGGATGATGGTAAAAACGGTAGAAAGCAGCACGGCCACGCCCAGCACAATGTCGTAGACACGGTTGAAAGAGGGCGTGAAGAGAAGGTCGTCGACCATAGCTTAGAGAAGGCTTTGGGGAATGAGTGTGGGGATGGTGAGGGGGGTGATTGAGAAGAGTATAGATGTCTACAGATAGATGTACAAGCGTACAGATGTAGTGCAGCCACATTTCGCAGTCGAGGGCCACTGTGAGCGGAGAATTGCCGCGGGCTCTGCCCGAACAGGGCCAATCTGTCAATGTGCCCACGCCCACGCCTACGCCCACGCCCACAAGCACGCCCAGACCCCTGAGCCTGAGAGTGCGCGGCGGCCGCTATACTCGATGCTGCAGTTCACAGATAGGCGGCTGCTTTTCCCATAGATATTGTTGCACCGTGGCCGTGAACGCCCCGTAGCCTCATCTCATCCCATCTCCCCTCCCCTCCCCTCGTCCGCCCCCGCCGCAGCGACCGTCTACTGTACTGTACTGTACTGTACTGTACTGTACATACTGCTTGCTGCTTGCTGTTGTGTGCATCGCCGTCCCCTCTGCTTAGCACTGCGCGCGCGTACAGCAGGGGGCCCACCTGCCTAATTGGACGCGACACCTCCGGAGTCGAGCGTCGAGCATCGAGCGTCGAGACATCTCTGGCAGCGGACTCCCGAACGCAGCTGCCCGCCCATGGCTTCAACGTATGCGCTCCCCTCCAATGCTGCCTCACACGCCCTCAGCCATGGCCATTCATCATCACAACACCGCCGCGAATCTTCCTCGTCTTGGAACGGCCAAGTCAACGGCTCCTCGCCCATAAAAGGCCAGGGCCATTCCGCCGCAGCCCACCGGCACCACAGTTACGACATGAGCTCAACGTATGGCCCAGGGCACTCGCCCTACTCCCATACCCACACGCATTCCCACGACCACAGCCACGGACATGATCGTTCGCAATCCATCGATTCGACATATACCCTCAAGCCCTTTTCCAACGGCAGGCCGAGAGGCAGACCACGAGGGGAGTCGGATCTAGGTCGCCCGCCCTCTCGAAAGAGCGCAGCAACTTCAAAGTTTGGCTTTTCTCCAATCCAAGAAGCTCCCGTGTCGCCTCCATCATTGTAGGCTATTCCAATTCTCGCGCTTGTGGTTTACCAGTTAACGTGTATAAAGGTCCTTTCTCGAGTTACCCGAAGCTCTTACTGCCGTCCTCATTCCACTTCCATACCTCCTTGCCTCTCTCGCATATCCCCATCTTGTAGGACTTGCAGGTGGAAGTTCTACCACATTGTCAGATGCTACTCCTGCAGGAGAAGGTAAAGATGGTCTTGCCTCTCACAATGCCTCGAACAGCGGTCAACTCCTACATGCATGCTCGCTATCCTCGGCCACGCTGATATTGGTCGCACTTACTTCGAAGATTCGGTCCAGTGCAGATCAACCGCTAGACAGACGGAAATCCATGGGAAGCTCAGATGCGTCCCGCGGAATGCTTGACATCATCGGGGACCCCACCTCAATCGCACGTGTTCCATACAGTGCTTGCAGCATCCTATTACCATTCTACGCGGCTATGCAGTTAGGTGGAGCAAAGACGGCGCTGTATCTACTCGCTGCCGTTACCGCAGGCCTCGGGAGCATCGATCACAAGCCGGGCAGACACTCCATGTGGGACGACCTGAGACGGTCATTACGAACGCGAAAAGCAACCTGCAGCGCGCTGCTTCTTGGACTTTTAGTCGATTTCTTCTATTCGGAAGGCGCGTCGGGGATAGTCTTCGGCTATCTTGCTCTGCTGACTTCCATATTTATTGCGCCTCTTCCTCTTCCTACCACTGGATGGTCCATTTTGACCGGAGTCAAGGGCCAAGACTCCTGGAATTCCCAACGCTCTGGTCGCGCATCGCTGCCAAAGCCTTCCTCGCCTCTTATTACCACCTCCGAGGATGCATTTATAACACTCGGAGCAGGAGTCCTACTTACCTGCATGACAGTTTTACTTTCACTTTTTTCTTCATCGCAACCTTCTCTTTCGAATCAAGCCGTGCTCTCTGCACTCCTTTCCATTGCAGCGGCGGCAGCACTCGTATATTTCCCGCTTCCATCAGCTTTGAGGAGTCAGAAGAAGGTCGGCTTAGCACTGGGTAGTCTCTTAGTTGCTGCATTTGGAATTTGGGAGCATCCGGAGTTATGGCAAGCGTGGGGCTTGTTTCCTATCACTTGTGCATTGGTTTTTGGGGCGGTCACATTTGATACCAATTCTTCTGCGATTACTCGAGCACATTCTCATAGCCATTCTCATTCAGGTCACTCGCATTCTCATTCCCACGATCTCCACGACCATCATTTACATGGGAATCATTCCAAAGTATCCGCTTTCTTGATTGCAAGATCCAAGCAAGGTTCCATTATACATAGCATTTTGATTGAAAAGGACTCTCGCCGTATTGCATACTTTGGAGTGTAAGTCAACTGTTGCTCTTCTTGATACTGCCTATCATCAAAGAGCCACCTCCTTACCACTCCTCATACCAACTTGACCCGGCCCTCAGCTAACATTATCCAGACTCAATCTATCGTTCATGGTAGTCCAGTTCTTCTACGGATACGTCAGTGGCTCATTGGGTTTACTTACGGACAGTATCCATATGTTATTCGACTGTGCTGGTCTTGCTGTTGGCCTGGCTGCCGCAGTGATGAGCAAATGGCCTCCAAACGCTAGATTTCCGTACGGTTACGGCAAAGTGGACACTCTTTCTGGTTTTGCAAATGGCGTGTTCTTGCTGTAAGCTTTTCCCCAACATTGTCAAACTACATCTAACCCCTGAATAGGCTCGTCAGTGTTGAAATCATCTTTGACGCTTTTGAGCGACTTTACGAAGGACACGAGTTACAGAGACTTAACGAGCTCCTCATTGTTAGTGTACTTGGTTTTATAGTCAACATCGTTGGCCTCACAGCTTTCGGTCATGCTCATCATGGCCATGGGCATTCACACGACCAGTAAGTTTGTGCCTATACCATTGGAGGTGAATCCCATACTCACATTGACAGTGGCCATGGAGATCACGAACACTCGCATGGACATTCTCATGACAACGAAAATATGCAAGGCATCTTCCTACATATCCTTGCTGACGCACTTGGCTCGGTCGCTGTGATTATATCGACTCTTTTAACCAAATACTACGGCTGGTCTGGTTGGGATCCCATTGCATCCTGCATCATTGCGATCCTGATTTTTGTCTCCGCCATTCCACTCGTCAAAAGCTCCGGCATGCGTCTAATGCTATCGCTCTCCGCCGACACTGAGTACAGCATTCGCAACACACTTCAAGAACTAAGCTCCCTTCGTGGGGTTGTAGGGTACGCTGTACCCAAATTCTGGCTAGAGGATGAGGGTGCTGCACACGCCGAAGTGCATGCGAAGGAGCACGATGGATGTAATCACGGACATTCGCATGGACATGGTCATGATCATAAGCACGACCATGATCATGAAGGACACGATCACGATCAAAGCGATGGCTCAGCACACGGACATTCGCATGATCGCGGGCATTCTCACTCTCACGGCCATAACCACGATCATTCCGATCACGATCATGGCCACTCTTCTGGGGTACAAAGAATCCTTGGTGTTATCCACATCATCGCCTCGCAAGCTGCAGATCCTGAAGATGTGAGGGAACGCACAACACAGTTTCTCAAAGGTCGAAATCTGGATGTCGTAGTGCACGTTGAGAAGGAAGGAGAGGGCCGATGCTGGTGCGGAGGTGGAAATAAGGTGAACTGATTGACACCTCGTTACCTTTCGACTAACCTTTTCTTGCATTTTTGGGACGGAGTTTCGGATTTACTTGGTTACACTGGGAATGCTTCTATTCATGTGCATGATCTGGGGACAACGTCAACCATTGTCGTATTTATTACGGGAGCGCCTAAGAGCGTACATACCGCTTTTCGCTTTGCTGGGCGAAGGATTGTCTTTATATGCTTCTTTGATGGGTCCTTAGAGGTGGTGGTTTGGAGTCTTTTGTTGCATGTGTATACCATATGTAGTTGTATAAAGGTATTTTGCTGAGCAATGTTGCATGCCTGAATCATTTGCAGTAATATCTGTAGTCTCGATATGGATTGGAGTGGAGTGGTGATGGCATCGGTGTTAAGTTACTTCACCTTATGGTGGTATTTATTTGGTATGTCGCTGTTGATGACGTCGCGGGTGAAGGACGTGTTCTCCTCCAACTGTAGGAAATTGGGCTGCCAGTGATATTGACGGCGGTGGTGATTGTTTGGCTTGCCTGGCCACGAATATACATATGAGATATATCTCGACTCCCAGCGGAGAACATATGGCCCCTTAAACCATAGTGTTAATCAGACTATGACCAAAAGCAGCTATCTATGGGATATCTAGTTTATTGGCTTATATTTCATAACTTTTGAAGGGGTTTGGACATTAATTACCGGAGTCAGTTCCTGACTTCTTTACTACTCTGAGGCGGTTGCTTCTTCCGTGCGAAGTGAAACTTGAAGTGGTGTCGCATCACCTAAATCTTAGGACTCACCGTTTTGGCACTGGCATAAGTAGATCTCTCTATCTCCAAATGAAGTGCAAGTATTAAAGGTTCTATATTTATTTGCTGTTGAGGTATAGTAACTAGGAAGCTTGGGCATGTAGTCTAAAAATAGCTCTGCGTCACGCATGTTGAATGCTTAAGAGGGAAGACTCAGCGTTGGATTTCTGGCGTATCTTTCTAAATGCTTTCTTTTTTGGTTCTACCTTTCTGCTCTTCAAGGGTGAATGTGCGGGTATGGACCTTTCCTCTCATAGGACTAGACTAGCCTAGTAAAATTCAAGAATGAAGTGTAGAATGGTAAGTTGCTTAAGTATGCCCTTTATCACATTCTTTAGAGTTTTTTCCTTGATGGATAGTATCAGGAAATAAAGAACGCATGTCGTATGATAAGAGTACTAGAATAGCTTCACATCACGCGGCGTATCCACCTACGATGTAGGGAAGACCCAGAGCTCGGTTTCCTACGTGACTTCTTTCTTTTAAGTAGCCTCCTCTTTTTGTCAGGTTGTTTTCCATTTCTGGGATTTGGTGGGCATGGTGCCTTCCTTTCATCTGGCTGCCCTAGCTCAGTCACAGTGAGGGAAGTTTGGAACGACAATGTACGTACGTATTTCCTTCAGAGTTCCATAGTAGCTTTCTCTAGGTTATACAAAATTGGGTAGGTTATAGTACCTTTTGTTCTCGAATCACAGTATAAAGAAACCACAGGGCATGTAGTATAGTGGTAGAACAGCCCGAGAGGTGGCTGGTGTATTCACCGAGCGTAAAAGCCTAAGGGAAGACCCAGAGTTCGATTCCTGGCGTGCCCCAGTATTCTTTATGAACATGCGACTTCTTTTTTTGTTCTGTTTTCTGGGGAAGTTGCGAATGTTGGTCTTGCTCTTTTTGGTAGGCACCCCGGACGTCACGTCGTGTAATGTCAACAATCGAGACATGGATGGGTAATGACAAGAGTTTTATGAGAGAAGCGCATGGATTGTGGATAGTGGTTTATGTCGATATCTAAAGCCAGAGCTTACATTGCATCTCTCTCACGTTTGATCTCAGTGTTATCTGTCAAGCGAACTATCGTTAACTTGCCACACCACTTTTCGCCATTGATCCTACTTGTTGCCGTTGGCGTGGCGCCTTTAGTTAAGAGAAAGAACGGCTACTGGTTCGAGATATCAACAAGATGGGATACACCTGTAGACAGGGCGAAAGGTTAGGAAAGAGGTAGGGCTGCGTCGGTGACAACGCACTGCGGCCTCCGGGACCCTGCTTCCAAGTACAGGTTTTCATCGTGTCGCCTTCCCAGCATCCCAATGAAAGAATCAAGAGTAAGTGAATGGCTCTGTTTGTGCGCATTGCGTCATGCTCATTAATGTGCCCATATTCATTCCAGCCGACCTTGACTTAACTTCCAAGTCTCCTTCACTACATACAACCCCCCGTAAAGGGCCTCGCCCATCATCTGACGTGCATAGATCTACGGCCAAATTTCCCCTCAATGAGAGCAAACGCCATCAGTCATGGGAAATTGCACGAGGACAGGCTGCGAGAGAAATTTTGTGTGGTTACATTCGCTAGAAAATGGCTCTCAGGATTTTTCGATTTTTTGCGAGCATGCCGCTTTTGACAATCCTCACCTACGCAGCTGCTCAGACATGGGCAATCGCTCGACACTTCATTCCAAGATTGATATCTTGGAAGTGTGAACTTGGAATTTTGTCAGTAAATACAAGAACATCTATTAATGTTTCTGTCGATTGTGGGCTCTCCCCTGGTTGGTTCCAGGGGAAAACCTTACGGCTTCTAACACCTCTCCAATACCATCGCTTACAGGGCTCAAGATCTTCACATTAGGGTCGATGACATGGATGAAAATGATCAAGTCGTACTCCGCCCTACCATGCTATGGAATCCCAATAGGGAGTGACATGGGGCCAGCTATACTCGCTGAGAACCCGCCCTTGCATAGACACGCAGAGAGAATACGCCAAAAGAGGTTTTGTAAAAGCAACCTGATCTTCTTGAGTGGGTACTCAGATATAAGCCATTGTTAGGTGTGATGCCTTAGTCAAAGGGCAAACACATTATCACAACGAGAATGGAACGGTGTAAATAATGAGTGAGCAAAAATCCGATATATTATTGTTTTCAGCGTCGGGAAACCTTGAAAGCTGCTATGATAGTAGTAGCCACGAGCTTCACTGCCATCTCTGGCTCTGTTCCTCGCGCTGGCCGGTTCGCATTCCGTCGTGTGCGAGTCAGACGCCCTTGTACCTGTGCCTGAGCCGTCCTAGTTGCACCCTGTTGTGCAGACATCGGTAGATCCTGTATGGGGATCGTCCTGGGCATATTTTCTCGCGCAAAATACTCACTAGCGATTTGTTAGAGAAGCATAAAGAGCGAAGGCTAAAGAATGGAAGACTTACAAGATCTTGTCTCGAAACTCCTGCGGCGCGAAAATGGTCTCGTGCCTGCAATAGAGTGGACCAGCGTCTGGCCTACACCACCGACAGACATTATCTTTCTCGAAATCCAAGACTAAGGACTTCATGGACAGCTTCTCGGCGCACTGGCTTAGCGGCAGACCATGGAGATCCTCCGAACGGACCTCTGCGATGCCCATTTGACGAGGCAGCTCTTCTCCGCCCTCAAAGTTCAATAGAGACCAGTAGAAATTTGAGGGGGAAAGGGTTTGCTGGGGCGCTGCGGAAGCTATATCCGCTAAGCCAGCTATTGCCGTCATTCCAATGCTTAAGACTCCACCAAGGCAGGCCCGGAAAGTCTGAAAAGCATCGTTTGATGGGTCATGTGTGCCATTGAAGACGGGGTTGGGACCACGCCTATCGCGTCGGACATCTGACTTTGTCGTCCATCTTCACGTGAAACGTCTCTCGAAACTTCGTCGATCGAGGGAAGTCGTGTGCATACTTCCTGATCACATTGGTCAAGTCTATAATGAGACGAGATTGAGTGGAAAATTAGAGGCGTTGCTTAAAAGCACTTCCTGAGATCCTGAGTAGAGCAATGTGGATCGAGTTCCTGGGTATCGATCGTCATGTCGACAAGGTTATGACCATATATGTCGGCATTAAGTTGATCGAGCCATTGACATTCCATTTCCGAGCCGTGGGCGACCACGACCACGAACTCATCATCGTTGCTCTGAGGCTGCCTTATGAAAGAAGTCGAGGCATCACTCAGGGGCGCTAACCCAAAAAGCACAGCGAGATCAGTGTAATCACCGGCAAGGTCCTCGATCTAAGAAAAATGTTAGTATACTTATAGTATGAACGTATGCCAGGAGTGAGAATGACTTACGCGATATGGCGGTCTCATGATAGCGGTTAGAAAAGTAATAAGCTGGTGGGTAGCTAGCGGTATTGAATTAGGTTTTGAAGCTATGGAGACTGTCGATTTATTCGTATAGTAAGAGAATTTTCAATATACACTAATTCGAAGGTATTGTATACAGGCGTAGCATGCTCGTACGCCAACATTGAGGAGGCCACATCAAGCATGGCAGTCTAGCTGGACGCGACAGATGTCCACACCATTCACATTCGTTAAGTGGAGACTGCAAAAGTAAAGAGACATTGTGAGATGAGGAGTTCCAGCAATGCTGAACGCCTATTTTTGTGCAGGCTCCAGTCTCTTGTTAAATATGCACTGAACTATTTGGATCAGAACCTGCAAAGTTAAGACAAATTCACGAGAGCAAGACAAGGAAACGCTATCTATCACATGACCTAGTATCAAACGACCAAGAGTACGCTTGTGTTACCTTACTCCGTTTGTCTTCTACTATCTCGATTAATTTGTTTGTACACTGAACGCAATCCAACAGAGCCTATACTCTATCCAGGCAGCAACAAGTGAAGACTAGAATCAATATCTTTACTGCACTATTTGGCCCAGAGTAACTCACAAATGTAGTTGCTAAGCTTAGACCTCAACAGTCACCGACGAAGGAACGAGCGACTCACCAAGAGGAGTACTGCAATTAGAGTGTGGCTAGTGGTATTTAAGACATAGAGGTAGCGATACAATTCCATTTTGATAAGAAAGCTAGCTTGTATAGAAAGTAGAAAGCCTAGCAGGCGAGAGGGTAGATGTCAGAATCAACGCACTGATTATTTTACGTACATCGAATCAAGATAGGGTCTATAAACCCCATTGTCAACACCAAACTCGGTCCCCACACCCAACCTTGATCCTAGATTAAACCTTCATACAGACGCGAACAGGATGGTTTTGACATGATAATGTCCAATCAGCCAATGTTCAGTGTGCAGTGCAGGTTTCTTACACTTACTGCGGGACTACTTGGCATTGCCACTCTTTCGCCCACTGACTAGCTGTCGAGCACTCCTGTGCACCGCACACAGAGACGTTAGGATCCCAAGAACAAATGATATGGGCAATCTCCTCTGTCTTCACACTGTGGTTGGGGAACAATATGTGTGCCATACGAGCTCTTCCAAGCGCTTTTGGTAATGCCATCTGCCCCTCACGCCAATTCAAGCTTCTTACGAATGTGAGTTGCCGTTCCGATATCGCTTTCCGAGACTCTTCCTCTCGAGATTCTTCCTCCATGTCTCGGTGCCGTTTGTGTCGCTCTTTGTTCCATTGGTTTTGTTCTACAGGCCCGTAGCCTGCAGAAGCAGC
Organism: Acrocalymma vagum; assembly: GCA_028476805.1. Classification (NCBI taxonomy): domain Eukaryota; kingdom Fungi; phylum Ascomycota; class Dothideomycetes; order Pleosporales; family Acrocalymmaceae; genus Acrocalymma; species Acrocalymma vagum. Next base: position 90,063 of record JAQGEP010000018.1, read on the forward strand.
AGGAGTTGCATCGGGCGGGTCTAGGAGATGTTGCTCGAAATTTGCTGATAGTTGTGCTGGAGGCGGCTGCATCTATATCGAAGAAATATACGAGTTAGAGAAAGAAGAATTAGGTAGTTGGGCGAAAGAAGGAGGGGAAGGCGTACATATATATAGTCAGGCTTGCAACGACGTAAAGGTCGATATCCCGAACATTTACGATGGCTGGTTTACTGATAGGGCAGTGAGAGCTGTAGCAATATTCGAATTACTAGAGTAAGCAAAGTTGAGAGCTGAGTACTAGTTTGTTAGAGTGTTATTCTTAGTAATGATGAGAAAGTTAGAATGGGACGCATGTTTCTTGTACATCCTGCCACCAGCTATCACACCAAAGGCACCCAGCGATGAATTTATCGACTCCGATCGGGATTGGAAAATGGCGCAGAGAGGAAGCATCCTAAATATTGATCTCACGTTATCGATTCCCCTTGGCGTTGCCACATGAACAGTTGCTGCCAGTGGATCTATCAACTCTGCCAGGCAGCAGATGATGGAGAGAGTACAAGATATGAGCAGATTCCGTAACATACGTGCGGCAAAAATGTCATCAAGACGGGGTGGGCAGCTGTATAACATCACCCAGACCCCCAAAGTGGACCAAACCCCAACGACGTTCCGGTAATCGATCGCTGTAGAATCGCTCTATACGATAATGAGGCATTCCGCCGAAGTCTCACCGATGATAACTGGTCTCATCTACATCAGTTAGATTCATTTTTTTGTCCATGGGATTGGGATAAAGGTATAGCTTCTACCAACGTTTTCGAGGGTTGCTGGAACTCTGTCGAGTGCCAGTTTCATCCGGTAGGGTTGGCGAAGGAAGAACGAATTGAATACAGGGTTGATTGTTCGATTTGCGAACGAAAAAATGACTTGGGTAGACAGATTGTATACGTGGCAGCACTGGCAATAGGTCGATTTAGTCGATCTGAATGAACAAACATTTTCATATATAAGCAACCTCGATGCCATTATGTATGGCACCATGTGACAGCATCTAGTCAACCTTGAAGGCTCGCAACTGTGCGGCAACCATACATGCCAGAATCCCAACCACATCGTCTTCGAGAGCCACCAATAAAGTATTCGCCGCCAAACATACCATTCTAGCAAAATGTGTGTATGTGATGGTGGCCCCGACTGCTCTGCATCGCTACAGACTACATCAGAACAAATGCTTCATACAAATGTACGTAGACAATAGACACTACAGACGGCTTGGATCGTTTACTGACGTGTTGCAGTACCAACAGTCGGTCCTCCATGGTGAGCAGATTTTTAAGTCTCCAAATAGTGTCGAATCGTGTGATTATAGGGTTCATGGAAAGTTTTCTAACAGCTATAGGCGGTATAATACCGCTTAGCGGATACTTCGTCGTTATGGAGAGGTCCACACTTGAGCTGATTGTATCCATTTGGCTCTAGTTCAATGTCGCTTTTGCATTGCTTTGTAGAATTTTACTAAACTACAGCATCTATACCTGCGTTATGGCATGTGTTTTATAGTACATATAGATTGGAGACTATTAGTCACGCTTAGGTTTATATAATACTCATCTGACATGTCAAAAAGTCAGTGATTCCAGTCTTCTTTCCGCCTATTAATCTCGCTTCGTCACTTCTAGTTCAGTTAGCGCTATAAGTATGTGCTGCTACCTGTCTTTCTTTGGAATGAGGAAGTCAACTACAAGAGGATTTCTCTATTATTTAAGCATACATCCAGAAAACAACCATGAGATAGATCCTAATGTGAAGGCAATGGCATTACTTAGAGTCGTATTCAATGCACTGCAACACGGAGCAGATAAAATTTGTTGAAACACAAGAAGAAGTTTCCTGAATTAGAGAAATATTCGTTGTCGTATGATGTAGGCTGGGTTGTAGGTGCCCCCTTATCTCCCCGGTCGTATGATTACAAACCTTCGCACTCACCGGGACACCTCATTTGAATCAGTACCATAGGTATCATCTGCAATCCCACCACTCACATCGCCTCGCGTTTCAAATCTAGGTATTTGGTCATTCCCATTCATCTGATATGGACTAATTAGATAAATAGTACGATCCCTCTATGGAGGGGAACACTCATCCTCATCCTGTTCGGGCGGCGCCCATTCCATACCAAGTTCCCTGACCTCCTCCCGACCACACCGTCGCTCCTCTCCCGTACACCTACGTATACCCATTGAATGTTGGTAAATACCTCAGAGCGCATTCCCGGTGTGGTCGTACGCTCATGCAGCACCTCCTCCTCCCCCTCCTCTTGGGTAGGCACCTCTGCCGTCTTCCGGCTTTCAGCAACTCCCACCATTGCATGGTTTCCACGGTAAATTGGTAGCTGCGGGATATGCCCACTTGCCTAGCATACGTCGATCTATCGATTAGCCTACCAACCACGAATCAACGATGCAGCTTCCCGCCCAAATCCATGCAAGGAAGACTGACAATGCCACCCGCAGCATAGATCAATGTTAATTACCAATGGTATATCTTGCAGTTGATATTGACCAGTGTAGTAGACCCACGTCCACAAGCGAAGCCCAAAAAGATCAAGTCGGAAGCTAACGCCCCTATGGCCCCCCCCCCTCTTGATATTAAAAAAAGGATATTTGTAACGACCTCGCTGAAACCCGTTAGCCTTTAAAATTGAAACTACGTCGATCGAGGTTGGACTTCAATCACAGAATTCCCAGACTGGATGCTTCGAGGCATAATATACCAATTCAACGTTCCGCCAGCTTGTTCTCGAGGATCCATTTTCCCGGTTACGCCAATTGGAACCTTCGTTGCGGCCGTGGTCACTACATCAGACCCTATGGGATACAAATGTGTCCGGAGCTAATTTCACTTTCACTGGAGACTGTGCTTTCATTCAGTGTGATGCCAACCGGATTCTTAAAGACGAAATGCGTTCCCGACAGCAGAACCACATTCGACTATTAAGTGTGAGTGTACCATCTGCAACCACCATCACAATTACCGTATACGGTGAGCCTGGATTTCACAGCTAGGGGCTGGCCTGCTTAATCGAATCCAATGGGCTGGATTATATTCGGGTAAGAATTGTCTGTAATGAGAGGGAGTTGCTAAAATGGCAATATCATAGGTGCTTACCGCGTCCATCGATTATGTCACATTGAAAAATATCACAAATTTGTCATTTGATGATAGTTCCGCAGAGTATGGGATCGCACCACAAGGATGCAGTTCTCTATCCTTCAGTTCATCCCCCTTTTATTGTAGGATAAAGGTAGTAGGTCAAATCTAGCCCCATCAGGTTCTATACTTTATGAAAATTAAGTTTAATAGCCTCGGCCTCTTGTGCTTATTTGTTGACTTTTCTACGACACAATAGTACGGGACGGGGTCAATTGACAAAGAAAGTCTGTAATCTATAGTTATAACACAAGTTTATGGGCCAGCAAATAAAGCAAAAAACAAAAAATAGCACTGTAATATATGAGTCAACAGAAATGATAGAAGAAGTATCTATACAACGTCCATGACCCCACAGTGCTTAGCAGTAGCGACCAAGTTGTAAATGCAGAAGCGGTGAGAACAGGATTGTACACACGTAACCACGCCTAATGAAATTCGCACCAGTGACTACCATAGGTACCTGAAAAGACATGTGCCAGATCTGGAACTGGCCCATTTACCATAGGTATTTATATCCAACCCTCCTACCATAGGTACTCTACATAAAGAAAACAGTCGACCACGTTGTAAAACAAAAAGCTTACCCAAAGGATGTCAACACTAATGCAGAGTCGATATGTCGTCATCTATCAGCTTGGTATAGTTGGCGTGCACTATGAAATAATCGCGCAGTTGGTAATCGAGAGAACGGTCCTAAATGTTTATCGTAACAGTGAAGCTGGGAGACTGAGTGAACTAGGTGATAGACTCTCCATGTGAGGGCATGTACCCAGTTGATGGCAAAACTCGTAGGGTGCATTTACTTCCTACTGAACCTGGCCCACGTAGGAGATACCTTTGAGCAGCACATTTCCCTTGTACTTTTCCAACGGCATGGCCCAGCATTTGCCCATTGCTATCAAAACAAAGACTGACACTCCTCTAGAACACCAATGGCCCCGGTTTCAAAACTACCTTGTGGTATTCACGAACCACGGTTACACATTGAGGCACGCGGATAGCTCTTCCGAACAAAGAACCATCTCCCTATCTAAAGCACGATGACCTAGTTAGCCAAAAGCCAAGTTCAACGACAATACCGCCCGCATGAAAAGCAGAAGATCAGGCTGACCATCCTTCTCCGATCCAAAGCCCCGTACAGATCCCTATGCATCGCTTCCGCAATCGCCTTCCTCCGCTTTCATCAAACCCCAACCGCCAACGTGTACAATTACCCCACAAAACCATCAGAGCCTGCGCTCTCCACCCAATCTTGACCTTTCTTTCAGTCCAGCTGGAATGGAGCGCCTCCCAATCCCTGCATATGCACCGTCGTTCCCACCCCACCACACCCTTCCCCACTCAGTCATCGAATAAAAAAGATTTGATGCACCGTCTAGTTGCGCCGAAAAGGAGGGGTTGGTCAACCATCTGCAAGCCCATGGCAAATCAATTACCCCATTCGGCTACGCTAGGAGCACCCCCAGCCTACGCTCCGGTTCTGCTTTCAGTGACGGGGAGCTGCCCACCACTAGGCTCTCCACACCGTTGTGGTTTTTTTTGTTGGGATCCGAGGGTACCGTTGATGTGCGCCCCTTTGGTAGTTTGGTGTTTTGAGATGGCAGGTTCAGATGTTTTTGGGTGCTTTGTGGATGGTGTGTAGAAATGAGAGAATTGACGTATTGGGAATGTGGTATGATATCATGGTGATGAAGCTCACGACCAATGAATGACCGAGTTGGCCTCCTATCTGACAGTGAATATCGGTTGTGTGCCGAGATGGTTTGGTGTGAAAGGGAATTCTTGGGGTTTTTGAGAACGGAGAGTGGCGTCGTAGTAATTCTAGCATCTTGCTTCACTTTGCTTCTTTCCGGATATTCTCAACCCTAGAAGTACTCAAGTAGTGTCTTTGACCGTTACCCACTAGTTTCCACTGAATGAGTATATGTTCTTTCCGTAGGGATTCACAAGACGATCATAAGGCAGCGCCAGGCTCTCGGTTTTGGTACCTTGGATGACTTGCATACCTCTGACTTTAGTGTTAGCTGATATACAGACACTGGGTCTCGAAGTGCTGATATTAGAGTATGCCGATGGTCTCCTCGCAAGAATCTGAGATAATATGGAAATGAAGTGATTTGATTGTTACATAGCGCTTTTTTTGCGCTCATAGTAGTTTCATTTACGCTAATGGGTATCTAATTTTCTGATTTGAGCACTTCATTCAGAACGGAACCTTTGCGCCGATCCCAACCCATACCCCTGACATAGTACATGAAATCGTAAAGTCGTAATCCTTCAATAGACATGACAGTCTTCTAAATCGGACAGCGCACATTGATACATGTTCGATACTGTTCCAAACAGTCGAACTCTGGGGCAACGTGATATTTCCCCAAGACGTTGTAAGAGGCCGGGCCTTTCCCAGCCCGATCAATAATAAATGATGATGAGCCATGATGAGCCTAGCTCCATGTTCTGGATGTGTGAAGCCCGAAGTCAAGCTGTTGTGCAATGTGTGAGGCGAATTCACGGTCCGAATGAAGCCCACTTGAGCGTCGACGTCGTTGTCGGCGAATCTCATGTTCAGCATCCATGAGGCGCTCTTGAAGCCAAGCCCTATATCTTTCATCTGAGCGTGCGGACTCAGTGTTGAGGAGCTCAGTGAGTGTGGCCTTGATTTGCTGGTTTACTTCGGCAAGTTTTTGCGCATCTTCTGAGTGTGGGCCGTCGATACTGTTTCGATGGCCCATACTAAGGCCAGGCTGGGCGGGGATAGGCTCTGCTGTCGCTGAATACATAGATGAATAGTCGACGGAGGAAATAGGTGATGAAGATAAGGATTGGAAGGCAGGTGACGAGGCCGTCATGGGCGCAGCCACTGGGATAGAAAGGGAGATACGACGACGGAGAGCTTCTTGCTGTGAGGTGAGAAGCATGAGCTTTTGCATCGAGTCATTCTGGCGTGATTATTAGCCAGGCCGATAGGCAGGGAAGAGACACAGTCGAAAGACAATACTTACATTAGTCAATGCTACTCTGGTTGGGGGCGCCATTATTAACTGAACCGGAGTGGTTTGCTCGTAGGAATGGAGAAATTGATTAATTGCTGGAGAAGGGCGCAGCTGAAGCGGGGTTTTTATCTTTATTTAATCGCGGTGCCGAAATATGAACCCCTCAAGCGCTGACCTGAGCTTAATGCGCAGCCTAGAAGGGTTGGCGGTTGCGGAGTATGCGGAGCACCGACCGTGGTTCGTTGAGAAAATGGGACGAGCCGATAGCGTGATATCAGCCAATGCGAGAACGCGCAAGCCTCAGGAGATGTGTAGCTCGGGCCGGTGGTAAGGTGGAAATAGGATGCCGAAAGCGCTGGTGAAGTCTAGTGTGCAGTAGATGGTGTTTTGGGTTGTTGTGGAGGAAGGGCCCTGGTGCGCATTGGGGATTCTTATGGGAATTCTGATAGAGCGAGTGGATTCCCATTTGTGGCCATGACGTGAAATCGCCCAAGTTGCGGCCCCAACGTGAGCATGGCTGAATCCGGCTCCACGCCCACCTGGGCCGCTCGGGCAGTGTCTGAGCAGGAGCAATGGACAATCGACCGTCGACCGCCATACCGGTATCTTGCAACAAGGCGGGACTCGGGAGCCAGAAGGTGAGCCAAAAGGGCGAGCGGATTGAGGTGATTGGAAGATAGGCCCAAGTCTGGCGATCGCTTTCCGCTGGTAGGCGTTACATATTTCGCCAAGCCCGCATCACGTCACAGCCCATTCTCATGCCACCCACCATCGCGATCGCAATGTCTTCTACACTGCCCAACATTCTTCCGTCCCTGAAGATCTTTGTACAATTGGAACAGCTGGTGCTGACGCCCGTACCTGCATGCGCAAAAGCGCCCGCGGAGCAGCTCCACCACAAGCTTTTTTTTGGTCTTTCTGAGCTCTCCGTGTGTTCACCCAAAAGCCAGCTAGAATTCAACGTCTGCGACCCACCATTGCAAAGCGTGCAAAATCTCTTATCGTCAGGCATATTACACCCGGGTGAACTAAACATGACGTCTGGCTAAAAGTTACATGCCGTTGTTCCTGCTACATGTTAATGACGGGCAGCCTTCAAAGGACCAAGTCTCTGAGACTTCGACGTCACTCTCAGCCCCCCGCTCACTCAGGGTAACTCTGTGCACCTCCAGCAAATCATACACCTCACAGATTGCTTCTTTGGAATGCAGGGTGTCTCAAAATCAGATCCTCTGTTGTTGCTCCCTTGTGGCTATGCGAGTGACTGGGCCTCCGTCACCGCCACAAGTCAATCCCAGAGGAAGAAAACAAGTTTCTCCAGCCTCATTACGTGGCTCGGTAGCACGGGAAGCTGCCCTACACAAGTGTCTCTCGCGGTATCTCCCGCGATGGTCTGAGCAATGGAGAAAGCAGATCCGCTAGAAGATCATTTTCGCGTTCCGGTTCCACTTCGAAAGCTTTTTGGGTGGGGACGTCATACCCGTTCATGATTATCACTCGCATACTCCCACGTGGGTATCGTTTCAGGATCGCGACTGGAATTTGTTGGTGGACAATTTTCGTTTGTTTGCTCGAAATAGTAAGAATTGACCTGAAAGCTGCTGCTGTGTTCTTCCCTGAGTCTGAAATGCGGATTCGGATATGTTAGAGACGACAATGCGCAAAAGCCTGATGCCCTGGAAACACCCTTTCTAACATCCACAAACGGCAAAAGAGAGTTGACGTCACGCTCGCGATCGTTCATTCACTTGTCCTCTGACCAAATGCTGCCACAGCGAACTGAGTATATCGGTGCAATGGCTCAGACGTCTGGAAGGAATCGAGGAAATGTTGTGTCAGTGATGATAGCGGATCCTCAAAGTGAATAAGATGCAGTGCTGTGCGAAATTCCGCGAAGTCAGCCTTGCTTAAGCCTCTTGATCGTTGTTAGCAGATTCAACCGTGTTTCGCTCCGTCCAAAAACCCTTGCCATAGCTGACAACAATCTCGCTGCCTTTTGGAATACCCTTTGCCCTCTTCCCACTCTTGCCAGCGCTCAGTACAAAGACACCCATTCTCCTCTCTACTTTACCCTTCCCAATGTCAACTATGATGTCCCGAAACTCAGCATTAGGGCTAGCAGCAACGCCCCGATAATCATTGATAAAGCGTGCTTCGTTTCCCATCTTCGAAGCATCTACACCGACTCCCAGATCACGGTATAGGGATAGGTCGTAATCAGAAGTTCCGTCTGTGTCTGTCTGATCATGGACAAACCCTAGATATGGAAGTACGAATGTGCCTGGAGGAAGATTCTGGTTGGCAAAAAGTCCATACTGGCCGAGAGCAGGGTGAGTAGAGCTTGAAATCCGAGTGATCTTGACATTCGTGTAAGGTCCGCTTGTTCTTAGAGCCTGTTCGCCTAAAGGTAAGTCTGATTTTGGGAAGATGAGTATCTTGATCGCATCGCTGGCTAGCTTTTTGGAATAGCAAGGTGAATGTAGATAGACGATCCCTTGAGGCCAGTCCTTGGGAATGCCTTGCGTAGCAGACTGCCCTCGAGGCATGACAGAGTAGACACAAGACCAGTTTGTCGGGGACTTGGGGGCGTTTACTGGACTGTACAGTGTCGCTGGCAGCGCAAAGGGGTGCTCAGGGGCCCGGTACTAATGAGAACTAACGACAGTCTGATACCGCCTGGGCGAGGCCTGATTGCTAGTGCTGAGACTGTCAAATTGGACAGATGGATGACAGTCGAAGAGGGAAGTTTTCCGTAGAACTGCCCCACAGAAAACACCCTTTTTTATGGCACGTGCGACGCATAACGTTTGCCCGTGCACCATTTGCTGCAGCTTCGCGTTCCAAATACCTCAAAGAAGAAAATTAGAACTCAGGCATAATGAGGTAGATACTACCATTTGCGGACGTTGCTAAAAGCGCCGGATACTTGGTTTTGTCTATGTCTACTCCGAGTTATCGACCCGTGGCGGGCCATGCATGAAACGCAATATAGCAGAGTGGCGCCAAGCGAGAGCACACCGGTCGGTGGTTGCTTGAGAATTGCGGTGCGGTACGAGGCTGCATGACAGCAAAAATAATAATGGCAACCACGGATTTTGATATGGGCGTGTTTTCGGCCAAGGGAGACACGAGATACTTGCTTAGGGGAGCTTTGCTGGAGCCGTACGGAGTACGTCAAGTACTTACTGTATGTGCTTTTAGCTCTAGAGTACATCTGTACTGTACGTGCAGGTGCAGGTGCAGGTGCAGGCAGGTACACCCATTGATACGATCAAAGGGGGCAGGAACCCACGAACAACCGAACAACACACACACAACAAACAACAAACACCAAACATCAAAAACTGCCGCGGTTCACAGCTTCCTTCTGAGCTGAGCGATCCTCCAATAGCACGACCGCCATTTCAGCTGTGCCGTCAGACTCATCAGACTCTCATCCCCAGTCCTCCCCAAATCCATCGCCTCCTACTGTACGGGGTACTCCTCGCCTCCTCCTATGTCTGCTCATTAATTATTAGATACTGCCGTTCTCCGTCATCCGATGAGATGGCAGCGCCAACAGCTCAAGCCAGCTCAAGCCAACCGCACCAACGCGCCCTCGCCGCTCGGCCGCCCACTGCGAAATTTAGTGGGCGGTCCAGAATGCACAATGCAGAATGCAGGAACCCGTGGCATCTCCAGCGTCTCCACTCATCTCTATATCAGACTCGGCCTTGACCCCCCGAGTATTCTCGTTCGGACGTAGTAGCACTCAGCACGGGCGGCTATTCTTTGCCTCGAGCGCGGGGGTTGATTCAGTTTTTGCGCCTCTCACCATCCAAATATGCTCATGCTATTTGTGCGCTGGTCGCGGTGGCATGGCGTGGGAATCGGCCCAGGCCACAATGGCGACTCAAAGCTTAGATGCCACTACTACAAACAAGTACATGCTCCGAGTTGTGCACGCCCAAACTCCCGGATGCCGAGCTGTTACATACTTGTACTGCTGCACTCAAGGCTGAAGTTACCCCTAGGCAAAACCGGTGCATGCGGTTGCACAACGCCCCAGGCGTCGATAATGTGCACGCTGCCAGTGCCAACCTGCCAACCCGCCATACCGCCATGCAGAAATTGTGCTCTTGCGCAGACAGGTCTTGTTTCTATCCTTGGCTGCCAGCACTTAGCGTTACCCGCCAACTGTTGAGGCTACATGGGTCCTTGGCAGGGGATATTGACTGGGTAATTTCGTTTCGCTCAATTATACCCACTTTGATAGGCCCAGTAAGCTTCCCTCAATAAACAGCTCAGATAACCGGCTTGTCATAGCTCCCCATATCAGTCTATCGGGCCTTGCCCCTTTACCGTATCGCCAAACTCATCCTTCGCGGCCGCCACCCTCCGCGTCCAGCCACGCCAATGCTGGTAAACGAATGCAACCGTCAAGGAGACGTCCCCTGTCCGTAGCTTCGTCAGCGAAGGTGTGAATCCATCATATAAAGTGCCTTTCCCTGGTCTTTATGATTCTTCTTTCCTCACCACACACTCGCTATACCTAATATACCGGTCTATTACCGATTTCACTCGTTTCCAACGACCTCCACGCCTATACTTAATACCAAACCAACATAATCACCCCCAAATCAATCAAAATGCGTTCCTTCGCTGCTGTTGCTACCATCGTGGCTGTTGCCAACGCCTACGCCTACGTTCCCGTCAACATCACCTCCACCCCGGTCATCTCTACTCCCAGCTACCCTGTTGAGACACCTGAGTACACCACGACCGTTGTTACGGATTTGACTACAGTCTGCCCTGAACCCACGGTAAATTTTGAATTCGAAATAATAGAGAGATGGAGCCAAAACTAATGTCCACACAGACTTTGACCTATGGCGACAAGACCTACACCGTCACTGAGAGCACCACCCTGACCATCAGCGAGTGCCACTGCACTGTCTCTTACCCTGTTCACACCCCTCAACCCCCCAAGGAGACTCCCGTCGTCCCTTACCCCACTTCTAACGGCACCGTTCCCCAGCCTCCTGCTCCCGTCTACCCCACCGTAAGTTTACCTGAAGTTGACATCTGCACAAGAAAAACTTCTAACTGATAACCAGGGAACTGCTGCTCCCACCTCCAGCAAGCCCCAGTCTCCTGAGTTCACTGGTGCCGCCAGCAAGGCCGGTGCCGGTCTTCTCGCCGTTGCTGCTGGTCTCGCTGCTTTCTTGTAAGCAGCTCGCATTTGAGGGCCTTAACATATTTTACTTAGTCCAATATGTCGAGGTTCTTACGATGCTTCAACAGGGGATGATCCGCTTCTAATGGTTAATGATTTCCAAGCTCTGTATCATGATCTTGCATTGCGATCGGAGTTTGGGTTCATTTAACTCTCCCTTGCGCTCGTCGCAGCAGCATTTCGATTGTACAGTTTAATAAGATATGCTTGGTTCGAGGGCGACTATCAATCATCTTAGGAGGAAATCGTGTGTGGTCTAGTGGATTTCATTGTTCATAGATTCTGGCTTTGGGAAGAGTCGGCAAGTTAATTAACGAGGATTTCACTTTTACCTCTCGATTTCTCTCTGTGGTTTCCTGCGATGTTTTATGATTCTATGTCCAATAACAGGCGTTTAATAGGCCTTGGTGGTGATACCCTCCCCTAAGGCGGCTTGGGATATAATATTCATGTCTATTAGAAGTATCGTCGATCTAATCCAAAGTGGCTTGAATCAGTTTCAAAATAGAGTTCGGTATCCAAGTGCGGCAGCGTTATTGCCCGTGATTTGCTTCAGTTGGACACAAAATAATAAGCAAGCAACCACTGCTACCTACAGACATAGATACATGCGGGATAGAGTTATGAAACGGGCAAGCAGATAACAAGGCCATGTTGCAAGCAAGGCTGGTCGGGCTGGCCAGGCTGGGGGGATGCGTTTGACCCTGAATAAGCCGACGTTGTAAGTGGGCAGCCCTGCAGCCCTGCCGCCATGCTTAAATGCTTCCATTCTGAGCTCTCGGCGCCTACCGAACCGCTGCTCCGACTCACTGTGACTGTGCCATGGATAATTTTTTTCTTCCAATAATCAGCTTATGGGCCTGGGGGGGAGTGTCAACGGTCACGAGACCTTGATTACAGCCAAAGTTGCCCATACATGCGCATTATAGCCGCCAGAGCTCTGAGTAGATGGCTGACGTGGTCGATGTCTGCCTCCCAATGTTTTGACTTTCGGGCTAGAGAGTTCGTTCCCCAAGCCTTGCTGAGCAACCAATGCACCATTTCGCTAGCTTCAAATCTTTGACTTTTTGCGCTTTCTCTCCCGCCTTGTGGTTGCCGGAGGATTGCTATGGGCTTGTTTTTCCGGCCTGGCGTGGAAAAAATGGGCGCCACTGACGTGCTGGTTTTCCACGCGCTTTTCCGTTTACGAAGGTGATCCTATCACCAACGCGTCTGGTGTTGTTTCATGGCGCCCTGTTAACGTCCTTTCATATTCCAACTCGTAAACCCAGCCCAACAACCAGGACGGATCTCTTCACGTCTTCCCGCGGCTTCGCCGAGTCTTCTCAGCCTTGCCCGCGCTAGAGATAGGACGTTTCGAACCGCAGTGCTCGACGGGCAATGGCCTCTTCTGTACTGCACCGCATCGCTTTTGCACAACCCTGGCACACGCTCTCTTAGGCAGTGGCTGGCCATGGTCAGACTCTAATTTCCATGAACGCTTGGGGTTTATCAACACACTACTCCCGTTTTCTCCAGCAAGATTCGAGAACGATAAAGCTAGTCTTTGTTGAACTCTTGTCCACTGGAACCGAGATGAGCGTCTGACAACACCATCGCAGTATCGAACGAGGCCATTGTCTATCAACATCCTCAGAAGTCCAGGAGCCCCTGGGTGCTCCTGGCGTGTTGCTCAGCCGCAGGTGGAAGGTAAAATCAAACAATGTCTAGGAAGCGTTGCACACAACTCCCTCTCCTGTCTCGCCAACTTCAGCTGTACGATATTTGCTTACGGCCGCAGGCATCGAAGGGTGCAATGATCGGCGTGATGCAAATTCTAGTCCAGCCCCCACAAACGCTCTTCCCCGAGCCCAGCTTGACGCGTCTATGTGGTGACTAGATTTACTTTGGTGACTGATTGAGCTCTCCAACGCGTCGTGCTTACCTCCTTATCTCATCATCACACCCCTTTAATGGCTTTCAATACTTTCGCCAAACTTCCTATTCCATCGGAATGGAAGCATTTGAATTTCACATTGAGAGAATGGCATTTGATTCGCATAGAGCTTATCTGAGCATGAGCATGAGCACGAGCATCATGCCAATGATATACCTAACTATTTCGTTGATCACTCCTTATATGAACTAACCAGGAACGTGTCCTCCAGTTAATCAGCCACCCAGCAGCGAAAGTGCTTCATAATCTTGTAATACCCGACCAGGTTGAGATCTCGATTAGGGCTGCCCGCTCAGGAAAGACGTGAATCACCAACGTTGTTGGAGGGCCGGTCAAAGACACGAAGCAGTTGGCCGCGTGTATTTGCGGCACAGCATCAAAAGGCGGCCCACTCGATCGTCGAAGCCTGCTAGCAAGTCAATACACTGGTCTCTAGAAACTAAGATGCAATTGATTTTCACGATTACATGAGTATTTCTTGTGATTTGAACTTAATCTGCTGCCTTTGCCTTGCTCTCTTGATATTCGAGGGGAGAGGATTTTAGTCATGAGCAATTGCATTCCTAGCTGGTGCTTTGTACTGCCGTTAGAAGGCACGCCAACCTATCTTAAATAAATATCGAAGAGACGTTCTCTTTTGGTCGTGTTTACCATGGATGGCGAGCAAGCACCGTAGGCATCTTCGAGTAGAAGTGCCAACAAAAAAACCCCGATCTGGGTCAAGGTGACGCTCCCAAGATCTCGCGTTCATGTAGAATTTGAGGCTCTTCAGTTCATCAAGTCAGGCAACTTTATTCGGATAGAAAAAAATTATGAAATGCATAGCTAGTATACACAGAAGAGAAAGTCAATAATCATGTAGTAAGAAATGTCCTTTATAATTTATGTGAATTATTTTAAGATTATATTGAGTTTAATCATGTGCTGATCTGCTGCAACATTTGGATGTTCAGACTCAACGAACTGCCAAAAACCAACCAGAAGTAAACCAAAAATAAAAATAAAATGAATATATTCTAACAAGAGATGGGAGAATTATAAATGAAGAAAAAAATTCAATGTAACTTTCCTCGCCCTGGCAGCTTGTAACAATGCCAGTTTATATATTTCCCTCATGTCTCGAGCTTGATATTGCTCACTGATAGGGCCAAGCGATAGTTGGAAAATCATCATAAGAGTCTGAATCCGAGGAGATACGTTTGATTCTCTTCCTATTCCAGTTGGGATTGCTCAGACATGAGGCGTGAAAGTTCGTAGCAAGCCCCGTTTATTATGTATATGCTGAGGCTGGCTAAGGTGAGAACCCACGGTCATCAGCAGCCTCTACAAATATTCTCGAGTTTACTAAGTAGCTATCTAGTTACTAGTTCTAAGATATTAAGCCTAGAACTAGGTGTCTATTAGCCTAGTATTAGTGTAGTGGGGGATTGTTGAAAGCCGCATATTTATAAACGAGGGCAGTATCCTAAGAACTACTTTCTAGTGAGTGTAAGAGATTTTTTTTCCTTGAACCAGAACCGATATTTCGGATTAGGTTAGATTCGGATTTCAGATAAACCACCAGTGTCGCGATTGACGTTGGGGATAGACACATCTTTCAATGACAAAATGCCCATGACATGAAAACATTTCCGAAAATTCAGGAGTTTCTTTTATTCGCAGCAAGAGGACCTTTTCTAAAAGAAATATCTTAATAATTGCATTATTATACTTCTAGCAGAAAGTTTCACGTAGCTACTGAGGGCAAAAAATGGTATCCATTCACGGAAATCAGAACTCGCCTATTAGACCTCTTCATATAACTTCATTCTACGACTTTCTTTGTCGCCGATATAGGACCTCATGTAAAGGTCGGGTCAAGTAAAGATTTCAATATTATACTATACAATGATCTCTACCGTTCTACTCACAACCTCAGTTATGAATTAGAGATTAAATTGAGCTACCGCCATCGATACACAGATTTTGTCCAGTCGCACTCCTACTGAGTGCCAATGTTCTGACCTGATCTGCGACGTCCTCCACTGTTGCTAGACGCTTCAGCTTTGTATTATTCTTCGCCGCCTCCCTCTTACTTTCCGGGAATTTCATCCCCCATTCAGTCAACATCATTCCAGGGCTCACACTATTGACTCTGATCTTAGGAGCTAGTATAACAGCAAGACCCTTGGCCAAATGGATTTGCGCGGCTTTGGTGACGGAATATGGAAGGCTGGAGCCTGAGGGCTTGACACCTGCTACACTTGCCGTACTTATGAAAGTTCCTTCGGTTTCCGCCAGGGTTTCTTTGGCTGCGTATGCGAGCCATAGATGGGACTTCACGTTCATAGTAAAGCATTTGTCCCAATCTTCATCGTTAACTTGCTGTTCAATGTCCATGAAGTTGGTCAACCGGGTCCAGCCAGCGTTAGAGACGACGACATCTAGACGACCCATTGTTTTGATAGTTTCGGAGACAAGATTTTCCACTGAGGGCTTGGAGGAAACATCGGCTTGGATAATGTGAAAGCGTGGCGTTGACGGAGTACCATTGGTAGTCGCAGGAATAGCCGAGAGCTCTGAGAGTAGCTCTTGGGCACGGGAGGCATTGGACGCATAATTGAGTACCTGAGGAAGAATCAGCAACAAAAACCTTGTATGGTGTAAAATGTAATTGACGGATCAGAGTATGGTACTCGCGCCTTTCAATAGGATACGTACAACTCGAAAGTCTGGCGCGAAAACGCGGGCTATCTGGGCACCCAGGCCGGCTGAGCTAGCAGTAATGAGTGCAACTTTTTGGACAGACATCTTCGAAATAGCTGAGGGACTTGATTATAATAGATACAAGGCTGGTAGTTGTTTCGGACTTAGCTATTGGCGTCGTTGGATTGTTATAGTTGATAGAGGTGGGGTAGCTTTCCGCCCTCGGAACGAAGCCGACGGAAACATTCCGCAACCCCTCGTCGTCGTCGCAACAATGTCAACTCGTGAAGAACATCCGCATATGAAACGGAAGAAACAAGGAGACGAGAAGCGTTGGAATGGTCAGTTCGAAATCTTGGACTGAGGATCCTGAAGCCTGTGGCCATTCACTCATGCCCGTAGACGAGGTACCATGTCTACGAACACCTGCTGACCCCACACTAGAATTCCCCACCTGGACCTACCTATGGAAGCAGACTGCATTGCGCGTAGGGATTAAATATAAAACGTTCAGTTGGCAGTATATCCTATGGCGAAAGGCACCTTGATGGTTGATCCGTTCCTTTCACACCGGGCTGAGAATTTCTTTTGTCCAACCTCTGGCGGCCCGGTTTAGAGTGATCTTGCACGCTAAGAGTCTTCGTAGTATTAGACCTGCACGTCAGACCAGAATGTAAACCTCTTCGCGCATAATCTTACTATTACGGGCATAACGTCCAATACTAATGCAGTCTTCGTAGTCGCTGACAGCATGCATGCTGACCTAGTGTCTAGGTATATCATCCACGCACCACCACTTCAAATGCTCAAAAATTTCTCTCTGTGAATTGCCCTGCTCTTACAAGAAATGATTGATTTCGCCCTCAGCCCAGAACAGAAGTCTCTCCGTGCCAATGCCCGTGCATTCGCCGAAGGCGTGCTCGCAACGGCTCCAAAGCTTTACAACCATCTCCCAGATCAACGCTCTCGTTTCGAAGCCACATTGCCAATATACCGAAATGCTGTTTCAGCTGGTCTAATACGCGGCCAAATTCCTGTCCCGCTTGGAGGAACCTCAACATCGATGCTTGATGCAGCTATTCTAGTCGAAGAGTTTTGGGCTGTGGAGCCAAGCACTGCACTGACGATTCTAGGAACTGGGCTTGGAATGACACCATTGATTATTGCAGGCAGCAAAGAGCAACATGAAAGGTTCTTGAAACCTTTCTTGAAGACAGAGGGTGAGATGATTGCGAGTTTCGTTCATTCGGAGCCAGGTGGAACAGCAAATTGGCTGGAGAAGGGGGCGAGTGGGTTGGGTACAACAGCCTACAAAGATGGGGACGAATGGGTTATCAATGGTGACAAGGTAAGTGTACTGTAATTAATTCAGTCGATTTGCACCGTATTTTACTTCATTTGTCTTGGGATCATATTCTACATAAAGGAATCAGTTTCTTACCCGCCGGTTTTCTGGTAGATCTCGACATCATAGATCTGTTCATCTTCATTTTCCATGTGATTATGGTTGATTTGAGCTCACAACATTTTTTTCTTGCCGTTAAATTCCTGCTAAAAAGTATCCCAGCTATGGACCACAAACAGCAGTGGCTGGGACAATCGCGGCGCCGACCTTCATTGCATTGTTTGCCGTCACTCCCAGCCCAACGTCCCTCAGGATCCTTCATCAGACCCAGCATCAAATATCCTCATACTCATTGTCTCAAGGGAAGACATTGCCGCCAATGATCCAGCCGCCTACCAAGTTCTCAGCGACGTCGAACTGGCAGGTCACAAATCAGCAATTGGTCCGCACACACGCTTCACCAACCTCCGCGTTCCTCACGGGAATCTGCTATGCAAGCCTGGAGAAGGCGCTCAAGTCGTGGAGAAGACCTTTGGATCCAGTTCTGCGATCGTGGGCGCAATGTCTGTTGGCATTATGCGCGCTGCATTCGAAGCAGCACTCCGATTCTGCAAAGAGGACAGTAGGGGCGGGACTGTGCCAATCATTGAACGACAAAGTGTTAGTGATAGACTGATGGATGTGAAGGTGAAGATTGAAGCCGCACGCATGTTGACTTGGAAGGCGCTCAGCGTATTGGAAAGCAAGGAAGAGGGAGTATGCTGGGAGCAAAGGCTGGAGATCGCGCTTGAGGCGAAGATATTTGGTGGGGACTATGCTCCGAAAATGGTATTGGAAGCTATGAGCGCCGTTGGGATGTGAGTTTGACTACATTTATTTCTTCCCTACCCCAAATCGTTTGGAATGCTAAGCTTCTGAATAGGAAATCATATGACAAGGCTCAACCATTTTCCCGGCTTTTGGAGGATGCGACTTGTTTGCAGCTTTTTGACGGAGGAAATGTTGGAGTTCGGAGAAGACAGCTCGAGAAAATACTGCAAAGGCGGGATTATGAACCCTGGGTTGCGACATTTGGTTCGTAAGGGGATCAGTCGCTCAAGGTTAGAGGGGGGTTCTATTATATTATTCATATATCATCTTCGTGGGTCACATGCATAAGTTCTTCTCTGTGCTGCATTTTAATTATGCACTCACTTCATCGTTATCCCATACTATCACTGACCACTGCTCTATTGCGACTGCCACTGCTTGACTTCCGCCTCTGAGATGTGCCTCAATTTGTTTACACTTGGTGCTTCACCGGTGGCAATACCCTTTGCTAACTCAACCACGCCACCTATCACGGTCCTTCTTGAGATTGCGTACTGAGCGGTGCTAGCCTTGACACGAATGATGCCAATACGTGGGTCATCTGGGCCTCCGTCGTGAGTGCCGTCTCCTAGGTCGCCAATCCAGGCTTTCAAAGCCGGAGAGTAGTGCTTCTTGACAGTTTCCCTGGCCGTTTCGATGGTCGCGTGGCCCGAGATCGATGCCCATTCACCCGATGGAGTGACAAAGGCAACATTGACAGATGGGTGCGTCTTAAGGTCATCGGTCTTTCCGCTTTCGGTGTTTGTGTGGAAAAGCAAGTCAAGTCCATTTCCTTCCTGTATACCGATTAGTCCGAGTAAACAGAATCCAGGTAGTAAAATGCCTTAGCAGCCAAAGCCATTGCCCTCGAAGCTAATAGATCTGAGTTGGCCGTTTGTGTTGTTAACATGCCAAACTTGACTTTGTCAACAAAATTCAGCAGATCCTCCACCTTCTCCTTCAAAGATGGCTCATCAAGGTTCTTCTTGATATAGGGGTCGGCGGGGGCATGGCCAGTGTCAGTGTTGCTGAAGGTGGACATGTTGAGGTTGGATGCTGTTAAACAATTCGCGTAGACTACTTGGTAGGTACGGTCAGCTTGCGGGATTCCAGCGTGTTTTCGTGCTGTGAAGATTGATCGCGGGCGAATAATGGAGAAAAAGCCTGAGAAAAGATTTATTCTCACCTTTCGAAGTTTATTGAGCCAGTTAACTTTTGTGTGTATGAGGGGAGGTTACCGCATCTCGGTTATTTATTCTCCTGTCAAGCTCATGACGTCAAACATCCGTCTTCGTTGTACCACCACAATTGGCCCTTATGTGGGGTAATTGCGATCTGAACGGCACCTCTTAAATCTCCCAACATCGTGCCATAGTGATTTTCAATTGGCTAGATGTGATACCATGGTACTTTTGCGGGGCTGGACCTGCGCGGCTGATCAGACCTAAGCTGCCCACGTACATAATAACGTACATATCGCACCATATTGAATAATCTCACACATCTCACGAGACGTCATGACATGACCTGACCAGTGCCAAACAATATTGAACATGAAAAGATGAGCATTATCGGTCCAGGCATCCTGCTATTCTACGTTGAAATAGACACGTAGACATACACACAGCGGAACCCGAGAGAAGCCGAAAACATGCAGCTTATCCCACCAACGCTGCTTCAGTGGGAAAACGGCACAAGCAAACAGGAACGAATGACCCAAACCCTGGACGGGCTATATCCCGAGTATATGGCTAACTTTTTTGACAAACCCCCAATCAAACCATGCAATACCGGTACAGTCATTTCATAGTCTATGCGTTGTCCTCAATAGAGGCTTTCTTGAGCTCCTCGGCGACATCCTTTTCAGCGTCCTGCTCTTGCTGAAGCTCCGCCGAGGCATCAGCAGAGCCATTGACAGCCTGGTTCTTTTGGGCGGGCTTGCGGGCAGTGTCGGTACTGCCATCGGCACCCTCAGCCTCTTCAGCTTCAAGGCGGTCAATCTCTTTTTGGGCTTTGGCAATGTTCTATCAAACACTTAGTATTAAGCAATTGGTGAATGTTTTGTTCAGCTCACCTCTTTGGTCTGGCGATCCTGGTCCGCCTTCCAATGAGCAAGTTTCTCCTTCAGTTTCTCAACAGTGGCGGGAACATCAGCTTGACTGGATGGGGCATTGACGCCGACTTTGGATAGCTCTTCGATGATGCCAATGCTGAGGTTGAACTTGGATTCAGCAGGAGCAGCCGGAACCTTTTTGCCCTTTTTGCCCTTCTTACCACCACCGCCGATGAAGTAATTCTCCTCTTCATCTCCCTTTTTGGAGAGTCGAGTACCCTTGATACCAGAATCGTCAACAGTGCGTTGAGCAGAGGCGGCGAATTTGCTGGTGGTGGCAGTCTCTTTGGCGGGAAGGGCAGACGGATCGAAGTATCGGATCAAACCTTCGGTCGCGAGAATCTCGTCCTGGTAAGCTGGTGCACTGGCCTCTTCCAGACGCTTGGAAGCAGCTTCCTTGCGCTTGTTTGCCTGCCATTGCAACTGCTCCTGGCGCTTTCGTTCTTGTCGGGCCTTGCGGGCCTGGTAATCGTAGTCCGAAAATGCACGTTTCTGCTGGTAGTAGGTATCCTTGATCTGCTTCATGGCCTGGTATTTCTCCTGTTGCTCGGCACGGGCCTTGTCGGTCTGCTCCCTCAAGGCTTTGACGTTCTTGAAGGCCTCATCTTGTTCAGCCTTCAAACCATCCAACTCGGTTTGTAGCGTGGTATATTTTTCGCTCAATGCTTTCTGTTCCGGATCGTCTAGCAGCTTCTTTTGTTCCGCAATTTGTGCCTTGACCTCATCGATGGCTTTTTGTTGAGCGTCGAAAGCAGAAAAGTTCTTGCGAGCTTTGTTCAAGTTGGTAATCTCGGATAGCGCCTTCTTCTCGTCTACCAGCTTCATGGTGCCAGAGTCGACCTGCTTCTGTAGACGAGCAATTTCCCTGTCGACATCTTCGACAGTCTTGAAGTTAACTCGGCCCTTAGCGGTCTTAAGTTCATTGAGCCGTGACTTAAGCTGCTCGTCCAACTTCTTAATCTTCTCGAAGATGGCGTTCCTTGAGGACTTGTTGCCTTGTTGGGTCTGACGAATCGCGTTCAATTCAGCCTTGAGTTCCTGCTGGCGCTTTCCGTTAGGGGAGTCCTTATTGTTCGGCCGGGCGAGATCGAGCTTGGATTTGCATGCGTTCTGGAGAGATATGTTAGCAATTGTATCAGAATCATGGTGAACCGCTACTGATCATAATAAAGTGCTAGCTGGTACTGCCATGGGGCACCAATGCTTTATGCCAATGTCTCAAATATTTGCAGCTTGGGAATTGAGCACCCCGGGCGGTCAATGAATGCTGTGGAGGGTCGCGTAAAATCATGGAACGACAGGTGGCAGGTAATAGAAGCGGTTCACATACGAGCTTCTCTTGCGATGCAGCGTGCTCCTTCTCTGCCTTTGCGAGATCTGCCTTGAACTTCTCCTCATCGGGCTTCTCTGGCTTGACGGCGTGCTGCTTGCTCTGAGGGGCAGAGGCATCGGCGGTGGCCGCTGGGGCGGAGGGGTTCGCAACGTCGGCCATGGTCGCGATTAGTTGAGTGAGACGAAACTGGCGGTCGTGAGAATTCAAATGGGCGCTGCAGCAGTCGAAGGATAGGACCCTAGAGGGGGGGAAAGGGGTTGTGGGGAATTTATAGAAGGACAGGTAGCCCTGTTCAGTAAGTGTCCGCAGTCGAGGCGACGTTCCTTGAAGAAATTCGGGCATGTTTGAACTGCAACTTTACCCGAATTTTTTGGCAGGCTTGGCGCACGCTTGTGCGCTCGGACCGCTATTCTCGACTTCGGCTGCTCGTTCTCGACCCTGGCCTGGCTTTTTGCAGCTGGACCCACGATCCTCGTATGTAACGTTTAACGTCCTTTCTTTTCGCCTTCGATTCTCCCAATGGCTGGGGATACGCGGGCCAAAGCCCCCATCTATCTCCTGAAGACAAAGTCAGCGCCGACTGATACGTACGAGGAGCACTTCTCTGTCTTCGATGATCAGCGCCACCAACCCATTTTTGTTCCCGTCCTAGAGCACAGATTCAATCAAGATGCCCTAGATCAGGTCCACCAATATCTTACTGACCGGAGCTTCGTTCCAGGCGCGCATCAAGGTCATGTAGCCTATGGAGCCATGATTTTCACCTCACAGCGTGCTGTGGAAGCGTTTGCTGAGGTTGTTCAGAATATTCGACGAGAAGGATCTCATTCCGCAGACGAATTACTCCCTAAAAGCGTCCCCTTGTATGCTGTTGGGCCCGCGACCGCGCGTGGGCTCAAGGCACTGAATCTGAACTGCCCAATCCTGGGCGAGGAAACAGGCAATGGTGAGGTCCTTTCAGCCTTCATCTTAGACCACTACAATGCTCTTCATCCCAGTGCTACGAAGCCGTCGATTCTGTTCCTCGTGGGTGATAAGAGAAGAGACATTATTCCGAAGACTCTTCAATCAGAGGAGCTCAGCCCGGAAAGAAGATCGAAGATAGATGAGCTGGTAGTCTACGAAACGGGAGAAATGCAGTCGTTCAAGGCCAATTTCACATCCTTATGGCGGAAGAACAAAGATTCAGGAGAAGGACGCCAATGGGTTGTTGTCTTCTCCCCAACGGGATGTCAAGCTATGCTCGAGAGCCTAGATCTCCTAGATGCGGAAACCGGACGGGCTAAACCTGCGACTGGTCAGAGAAATATTCTTGTCGCGACCATTGGTCCGACAACACGTGATTACCTCATCAATGAATTTGGCTTCGTGCCTGACGTCTGCGCGGAGAGACCAAGTCCCGAGGGCGTTGCGGACGGTATCAAAGGCTTTCTGGAAGCCCCTAAGTCGGTTTAATGACATACCTGCAAGCATATGTCTATCATTTTATCCCTAGTTCAGAGAGTATGTATCAATAGGGCTTTAATATAGAGATTATATGAGAAAATTATAAGATCGTTAACGCCCAGTTAGAGGGCGCTGAATGGACTCTAGAACACTTAATACTTCTTTGGGGATGACATAAGCACGGGATCGCTTAAAGAAAACAGGCAAATCGTTGGAATGCAGCAAACAGGTCTCTCAATGTAATATTGAGAACCGTCGAGCAAGAAATGGAAAGTCAGTAAAATCATATCCTTGCCTTCAAAGCTAATGTATTTTACGTTAGTTCCAACCGAATCATAGCCTCCTCAAAGGTATCTGCTCTACGCTTGGACGTTCTTGGCCCCGCGTTTTCTTCATCCGCATCCGGAATGGCGAGCACCAAATCGATGAATACACGTGACGTGACGTCACGGTTACCTACAGTTGTGACGGAGACGCGTCTTGCGAAAACACGCTAAACAGGAGCTGAGGGACAAACTGTGAGCGAGGGGCTCGAACAAGCTTGCTTCTACATTAGTCACACCAATTGGGCACTTGAGAACCCTATTCCAATCAGCCGACTTCTCACAATAACGGAGCCCTCTCCCAAAACTTTCAATAGCAACAATGCCTGGAACAAGAGCATCAGCCCGCCGTGCTAGTAACGACGCCAGCTCAGTTAAGAGTGACGATGCTGCAGCAGGAATGAAAAGAAAGGCCGAGAAGGAGGCGTCGCCAAAGCGTGAACAGAAAGCATCAAAGCGTGAGAAGCAAACCGGCATCGAAGAGACACTAGGAGATCAGACAGAGGCTGCCCCTGTGCAGAATATGAACAGAGACGAGCCCAAAGGGGCAGAATCCAAAGACCAGGTCGACGAGGAAAAGAGGACCGATCATGGAGAGTCAGCAGCCGTCGAGGACTCTGCACAGCTCGAGAAGAAGATGCCATCAAGTGTTCTAGAAAAGGGTATAATATATTTCTTCACCTGCAATAGGGTTGGCATTGAGGAAGCAGAGAGTGTCTCCGATCTCCAGCGCTCATTCTTCGTTCTCCGCCCGTTGCCGACGGGAGCGAGGCTAGGTGACGGACCTATTCCAGATCTTGGGAATAACCGCCTGTTTGCACTCCCTAAAAAGGTTCTGCCCAAGTCCCACCGAGACCGCTTCATGGCTTTTGTAGAGAAGGCCAACACGACTGTACAAGACCTAAAGGACAATTTCTTCAAGGGCGAAGATTACGAGACTAAGACTCAAGGGACGCGCCACGTCGAACCGGTTACAACAGTTGCGGAAGGTGTCTACGCAATTACACGTTCCGAAGACCGCACGACGCATCTCGCTTATGCAACCACGATTCCATCTGAGCTGGGTGAAGTTCAAGAGGATCTAGGACTACGGTCCCAGGGTAGCTTCATCATAAGCGTAAAGAACCCCGAAAGGCCGGGGCCAGCAAGCGCTCGATTGCCGAAGGCACCCGCGTATCCAAAGGAGTAAGCATATGAATACATTATGAATACACAAAAGACTCACCGTTTCTTAGAATCATTGAAGAATTCCGAGGTTTAGCCTGGTCAGAGGTGAAGCCTAAGTACCTTGATTACGAGAATTGCCAGATCCTCTTAATTGGAGAAGATATTGAGAAAGCAGTTGAGCCAACCACGAAGGACAAGAAGCATGACAAAGACACACCAAAGGAAGTTCTCGAGGTTCTGGAACACGAGGATGAGTTACGTGTCCAGCATCTGCACGGTAAGATATTCTAGCATACGGTGACGTGGGGCTAAATGTTTTGCAGGTGATGATTCGGTATTCGACGACTTGAATATTAGCAAAAAGGACTACCCTCAAGTTCCAACTACATGGTAAATCGAGACTCGTGCCTCGTTGCTCTAGTCCTCTTACTCAGTGTCAGAGGAGCCTCAAGCTTTTCGCCTCTTCCTTCGAAGGAAGAAAAGTCTTTGGCGTTATGGAAATAGGGACATCTGATAAATGCAACAATTTCTTCATGTGTAATTAATGGTATTCTCTCAGTGTCTGTCCATGTGCTGTCTGTACTCGATCACGAAATGCTCTAGGTAATTCGAATGTCGGGCAAAAGGTTACGTCAACCAACCACATGTCAGTTTCCAACATGTGAAGGATTGTAATGCATACCATGAGATCGAATGTGTGGCTTTACTGTTTGAAGCATGCACCTGTCAAATTGGGCTTAATGACTGGCTGCAAGAGAAGTCCAAGTCACTGTTCAGTACTTTGCAACCAAGGTGCCCGACTCTGGGCGGTTTGTCCACTTCAACGATCTCAGCTCCAGAAGCCCAGGATCATCTGAAGTGCCAGATTTAGTGTTCGTTGCCACGGGCCTTAGGTTTTCCTCTTGTCAGGTGTCACAGTTCAGCTCGGTTAGAGAGCAGAGCATGTGGTGCTAAATTCAGCATAATTCGAATACATCTATCAGCATCACTCCGGTTTCTTCCGAACTATGAGTAATTCACCACTTCATGTGACCAAAGATAACTGACCGGAATTTTCCTCTCTATAGCCACGACCGCTTCCTTTCTGGATGCGCTTTTGTTGAAAAACATATCACATGCGCTGACTGCATGGCGGAAGTCGTTCCGAGCAATAAGATCAGCCAATCAATGAACCCTGCATCACATCGCTCTCGGAACCCACCTTAAACATGATAGTATTTTCCGAGCATCATATTCACACTTTCTGCATGAGAGATCAAATGAAGTTTGATTATCCGTCAGCACTGCAGCTCTCAGGAAATGTTCGAATTTTCCGAATGTCGGCATCACTAAAGGGATTTTCGCCGGCGTCAGGATGCCACATTTTCTACGTCATGGCGTTTCCGCAACTACCCGTACAAACAAAAACATTTCCTCTTCCGCGTCAGCTTCAAAAAGAAAACTCATGCAGCATGTGTCATCCCGATTCCTGAACCTACACTAAAATGTACCAATTACCTGCGAGTGTCCCAGAGCTCCTCACACGCAGCCCGATTCGGGTTTGCGGAAGGCTTTCTTCAATCACCTCCCGACCGCACCTCTCACATGCCATTGCGGTTCCGCGCTGTCGATATGCTTCTAGCACAAGCATCCTGCCTTTTCAGCAGAAACGAGATCTTACCATAAATCAATTGGATTCCGGTCGGGATGGTGAGTACAAATCTGTTCAGCTTTCGAATTGCTCTCATGAATCTTATCAACCGGTTTCTGAGGCTAATCAGCCCTCCCACAGATCGAGAACGAGTTGTGATTCTAGGAAGCGGATGGGCTGGGTATACATTGGCCCGTCAATTAGATCCAAAGAAATACCAGGCCGTTGTTGTGTCCCCAAGATCGTACTTCGCCTTCACGCCTCTTCTAGCTTCTACGGCGGTTGGAACCCTCGAATTCCGCACAGCTCTCGAACCGGTTCGAAGTAAGCGAACGAATGTCGAATTCTTTCAAGGATGGGCGGACGATGTCGATTTCAAGACAAAGACAGTGACAATTGAAGAGGCCGTAGATGATCCCACACAAGGCTTAGCACCGACTGGTGATCGGCATGCGGGAGCATCGAATGCACAGAGAGAGCAAGAGAAGAGAGTGGAGGCCAAGAAAGGAAAACTATTCGACTTGACTTATGACAAATTGGTCATCACTGTTGGCTGCTACAGTCAAACTTTCGGAACTCCGGGAGTGAAAGAGCATGCGTGCGTCTTCGTGATGAAAAACATCTGAGTAATTACTAACAAGGGATACAGACATTTCCTTAAGGATGTAGGCGATGCGCGCAGAATCCGCAATCGAATCCTGGCGTGCTTTGAAACTGCAGCACTGCCCACCACACCTGATGAAGTAAGGAAACAGCTGCTCAATTTTGCGGTGGTTGGCGGAGGGCCTACGGGAATTGAGTTCAGTGCAGAGCTACATGATATTATCACTGAAGACTTAGCTCGCATCTACCCTGAGCTAGTGCCCCACCATAAGATTACCGTCTATGATGTCGCTGACAAGGTACTTCCAATGTTTGACGAAAAGCTGGCGGACTACGCTATGGAGGTCTTTAAGCGAGAGGGTATCTCGATTAAGACCAAACATCATGTTGAGGAGCTTCGACCCGGATCCCCAAAGGATCATGCAGATGCAGATAGGAAAAAGGATGACTTTGCGGTTTATACTATCAAGGTCAAGGAGGAAGGAGAAGTTCCAGTTGGAATGGTCGTGTGGAGTGAGTCGGACTTCAGTGGCATGGACCCATTTTTGGGTATACACGATGACTGACATTGCTAGGTACCGGACTTATGCAGAACCCCTTCGTAGCGCAGGCGCTCAGCGATGTTCGGGAGACTCCAAATAATCTCAAACTATTGGGCTCTGGCACAGATACTTCTTCGCCGAAGCACCTGAAATGGAAGGTTAAGAAAGACTCTAAAACGGGGTCTATCATCACAGATGACAAACTTCGCCTCAAGTTGGTTAGAAGAGATGAGAGCGAATCTAATACTGAAGCTGTTCTCGAAGACGTATATGCTCTAGGGGACTGCGGAATAGTTGAGGATACACTCTATCCTGCCACAGCCCAAGTTGCTTCACAAAAAGCGCTGTGGCTGTCCAAGCGGTTCAACAAAGGTGATATGGAGACTCGGCCTGGCTTTACCTGGAAGAACCTTGGTGTCATGGCATACATTGGTAACTGGAACGCATTGTTCCAGGGAGGAGGTGGCGGTAAGCTGCAGGGCTATCTGGCATGGGTTATTTGGCGTGGAGCTTATCTCACGAAGAGCGTGAGTGTGAGGAACAAGATTCTTATTCCAATTTACTGGTAAGTGAGCTCCAATCTAGCATGAAATCGACACCGAGTGTACTGATTTTTTTTGTAGGGTCATTAATTGGTTATTTGGTCGCGATATCAGTCGTTTCTAGGATCAAGTTCTGCTTGTATTCTTCATAGCATTTGCGAGGCGTAGGCGGACATAGCATACCTAGAACATGGGATTTGGACCACTCACACCGGATAGTTTCTTTTGTCACCAATGGAAATATAGATATTTTATATTTTGTAAATGTTATTGGGGGCTGGAATACAGACGTTGCGGCGCTCTAAAATTCAAGATGGGCTGGCTTGAATGCCCAAGGTTCAGCCATCACAAGAGATTGGGCAAAGCTGTGAATTGTGAAAGCCTAAATCGAGCCGGCTGGTGCGTAATAGTGTGCACGAGCACGCTGCCTTGGGGACGTTTTGATGCCCAAACAGGGCGACGGCGTCTGGCTGCGTGGAGGGCTGTAAGTAAGGGAGCCAGGTGCAGGGACTAAGTGGTAGGTCGAGCCCGACGTGGCGGCATGGCGGTCGAAATGGAGGAATATTATCAGAGAGAACAGCCGAGCCAAGATACGGCAAGATGGGAGGAGGGTGGAAAACGAACCGGTCGGATGGGCGGAAAATGTGAGGCAAGACAAGAGGGAACGCACAAGGGCGTCATTGCTGGGGATGAGGGATGTTTGGTTTTCTAGAAGGACTGGACGTAAGGGCAAGCGCGGGGGCAACCACAAGGTATTGAGCCAACGAGCAATCAAGGGCCACCATTGAACCAACGAGTAATCAAGGGCAATCCAAAAACTCTTTGGACAAAGGGCGACGAGCGTTGACGAGCCACGAGTGCAGATCGCTGCAACGGACCAGCTCCAGATGTCTTGTGCGGACGTCATTGGCCCGCCAAACGCTCCTCCGTCTCCGCGCGATGCCTCCACTCAATGCAAGTCCACTTTGCTGCTCCCACGAGGCGGTGACTGAATGGCTGGATTGCGTGCCTTGACGATGGTTTCCTCTCCACACATGCAATTCTATTCCATCCCCAGCTGCCTCGTCTTTGCTCTCGCCCGCTCCCTCTTCAGCTGCCATGTCCCCTCTGCGTGTCCAGTCTGACAACACGCCTGGTCTTTGGATGGCGCGGGGCGCCAAAAGTAATAACACTGAGCCTGATTGCTTAATTCATAGCCCTCGACTCTCTTTCGTGCCACCACGTACTCCTCTTCGCACGCCCATCAACTGATACGCTCGCCTGCAAGCATGCAAGCAATCGCACTTTGCGTTACCGTCCAAATTCCCTGCCGTCTACGGTTATCCCCTCTCCATTCTGCTTCCCTTCCTTTCGTATTTTGTCCATTGCCGCAAAGCGCGGCATCCGCTATTTTTTGCTGCTGCAGCCCTACGGTGAACACGTAGCATGGTGGGTAGACGAAACATTTATTATGCTCATGCCCTCCTTGAGATGCTGTATCCCTTCCCAGTACTAACCACTGTGTACCGGACTGCAGGCGGACCGTAGAGCGTCTCTCGAGGGCATTACCTCCCGCTCTCGACACCGTAGCCCAGCCTCCGAGGCCTTTTCAGCTCATCATGAGAGTGTAGCATCGAGCTCTGGTGCCGCCCAACGACGACGTCCAGCGCGTACCAAAGCGAACTCCCATGATACCCCGCACCATTCTTCTTCATCATCATCTTCTTCTTCGATATGGGTAGATACCGCTAAGGGAGAGTCGAGGAAGGCGAAAAGAGGCTCAGAATCCCCGGCAACAGAGCCGAGGGGCGATTCACCCGATAATACGGCCTCCGCAAGATCTTCTAGCGGAGAATCAGAGCAAGAAGGGAACGCGGATACTGTTCAATCTCTGC
This sequence comes from Acrocalymma vagum, assembly GCA_028476805.1. Classification (NCBI taxonomy): domain Eukaryota; kingdom Fungi; phylum Ascomycota; class Dothideomycetes; order Pleosporales; family Acrocalymmaceae; genus Acrocalymma; species Acrocalymma vagum. The sequence goes on from JAQGEP010000018.1 coordinate 119,857, forward strand.
CCAATCTCAGTCGTATCTCCGAGAGAAAACAATCCAAGAAATTGAGACGTCGAGGGGGCTCTACAACTAGTTCAACCACCGATCAATCCCGTGCATTCCGCCGCCGCCGCCCTACCGAAGATGGAATATTAGGCCGGAGGTCTATTCGACCAAACCACGGCTCCTCCCAGAAACGTGCTGAGACCCTGGGGAAGCTGCCCAATCCCTCCTTGCTGTCTATTCTATCTGAACTCACGCAACAATCAAGTGCATCCAACGACAGCAATACGACCATCACGCAAAAGTCTTACGACGACAAGTCGTACATATCAAAACTAAAAGCCGTGGCCAAAGGCAAGAAACGTGAGCAAACCAAAAAACCATCTGCGGAAGCCAAAACCGCCACCATGGAGGCTCCGCAGTCAAATGTCTTTCAATTCTTAAACGAAGGACTGTCTTCAGAGCAGTTTCTCAACGGTGTTCCTCATGGAGGCCGGCCTATGACATCATCTTCCACCTCATCCTCGGCCGTGTCCCATGACACAGAATCCGAAGAAGAAGACTCTGCCTCCGATACTGAGGAAACTGTTGCTGATACTCCCATGACCTCACCGACTTCAACGCGAAGATCTGGCAGCGAGCGGTCACGCTATCGTGAGGGAGTCGGGATTAACGTGGGTGTCCCGGTACATCAAAATGGCGCCGGTGCTCGTCCAGTCCGCCCTAGCCAATCACATCACTACGAGGTTGAGGATGCTGAATCCGAGGACGGGGAGGAGGAGGAGGGTGAGCAGAGCGAGGAAGAGACTGATGAAGATAACAACGGCGACGGGAGCGCTTACGTCGCTGACCATGGTCACGCGCACCACCTTGCGCTGGAGAGAGCTCCGCCCCCCAGAATTCCATCTGCAGCATCTTCCCAACGTAGTGATCCACACACACGACGTCTGAGGCGTCAAGAACGAGAGCTAGCTAATCACATCCTGCAGAGCCCTCAGCCTCACAGAGAGTTCCAATTTATTGGAGGGGCCTCGCCACATCCATATCCTGCGATGCCTATGTATGATACTTATCCTCATTCTGGTGCGTCTCCGCCAGCACAACAAGCTCTTGGATGGCCTCCGCCGCCGACTGTACCGCCTCCTCCACCAATAGGCTATAATTCTCCCCCACATGCACCTCCTGCACCATATTCCCCGGATAATGGTAATAGATTTGCAATGGCGCCTCACTCTCCCATGGCTGCTCCCAACATGGCGGTTCGGGTGTCGCCATACCACCATACCGCAGTGCATCCTCCCCAATATCAAGCGCAGCCGCCAGGAACCGACTTGAGCAGATCGACAGTTGTGGGCTATGAGCTCCTTGCGGACAAGTTGAGTGAACCACCAAAGAATGAGGGCAAGGGCTCGAGCACAGAAGTAGTAGTGCCCATGTATCGAAAGTTTCAGAGTCTCAACCACCGCGTGCTCCTACATCTTCAGGACGAGATATGTGAGCTGGAAGAAGAACTTCGGTCCCTGGACGAATGCATTGTCCAGAGTTCACCACGAGACGAACTAGGCCGGATGCATCCTGCGTCAAGACGAGGAGATGCTCGCTACGGAGGAGAACTGCATTACAGACGGACCGAACTACTTGGCCGCGTTTACCTCAAACTAGGACAATATAGTAAGTTGTTGCTTGGGTTCTTGCTCCTATTTTGTGACGGGTGGTCGTCTGACTCTGTCGATACAGATCAAGCTCTGTCATCATTTAGCAACCTAGTAAAGACCCTAGAGCCGGCAGATACGGAAGATATCCAGGCGTATCAGGCGTGGATGGAGAAGCGTGCGCCAATCGACTATACCGAAAGTCGATTCCTCGACCGCAAGGACGATCTCCTTGCAGTCTCACAGAGAAGAAGAGGCAGCGCTGGTGGCAGCGGACATCGCCATTCGGCAGCGGTTGGGCTTCCATTAATACTCGTGTTGCCCCTCATGGCGTTTGCGATCGTCCCCGGACTGCTCGGAAGGCTGTTCATGATTGTGCTTATTGGATGTGCAGAGGTCCGGCTTGTGACGACGACGCCTGAGCTGATGGAATTTATGACGGTAGACGAGTGGATTAAATGTGGGTCGGTGTAAGTTTAAGCTTTTCTATTGTGCTTTCCTTTTGTTTGGCCCCTTTGAAGTTTGAACGGCATCAATATCATCCGCAATATTGTCCGAATGGGCAAGGGAGCCAGTGGACGCCATGGCCAGGCCTCGATGCTGATAGCTGGACCTGGCGTTCGCGGGGTTGCTCTTATCACCAACGCCTCGCATCGGGGGCGATTCGCCGCCGAGGCACCAGACGGGCAACGTGGACGACATTGGGCACGGGGTTGCGAGACAGAAAGTGGTTTTGACCTTTTTCGAGCATCGATTGTGCACGTTTAGCCGGGCGGCATAGGCGTTGCGCGGAGTCGGTCGGATTGGTGGGCGAATGATGGCGTGTGCTATTGTTTTCCTGCTTCGCTGTCTTGTTTGTTTTATCGACGTTTTCGTACTTGTACCTGAGGATTTGGTCGAGCAGGATGGGCTAATGCAAGCAGCTATTTCGGGGTGATGGCGCTGCTCGCGGCACTGGTGCGTTGAAGAGAGAGCACTGACTCACGGATAAGAGGGGACAAGAGGGGGGCGCGTGCGGAGAGGAGAGCCCTGGAGGTTCCTGGACTTGCTGGGCTAAGCGCAATGATCGCCGCGAGCACAGACGGGCCAACCTCGTCATCCCATTCCATTGCATTCAGGTACCGCCGTCGCCGCCGGGATTCGAAAGCAGACGGCCCAACTTGTGTCGCCATTGTGTAATGCCCTTTGTTTGCGCAAGGGGCTGCGGTAAAGTGTTTCTTTTCTTTCTGTTCTTTGTTTGTTTTGTTCTTTGCTCCATCAGCTGAGATCAGATCGGCGGCATGTACAGCTACTACTGCTTTCTACTTTATGATTCACGATGACGTCCTCTGGCTACCGTGAGTGGTGGGGCGCAACGTGGAGTTTCCTTCAGTATTTGTCAAAAGGGTAGTCACACTTCTATGGTTTCTTTTCTGGGAGTTTCCTTTTTCTCTTTTTCTCCTCTACGGCTAAATTGTTTCCCCACGGCTCACAGGCGTTCTGTTGGTTTTTATTTTCCACTGCGGGGGTTCACCTGCCGCAGGGTTGTGAGAACGAGGGCGATGGAGGGGGTGTGGTTTGGTCAAAAGGGTGTGGGTGTGGGTGTGGGCGTGGGCCGGAACCCGCACTGGGTAAGGTACGCGGCACGGGATGACCGTAGCGGTGGAGCTATCGTTTGCCCTTGGGGAGCATGAGAGTAATCCGGCTGGCGGCGCTGGTGTCAGTACCAAGACCAGTCACCCAAAGTCTATTATCTTTGGCGATGTGTCGTCGAGTGAATTGGGTTTCGGCTGGGCTGCCTTGTTTGAATTGATTTGAAATTGAGGACAGGTACGGAGCACATGTTCAGCCACGGAGAACAGAGCAACAATGGGAATACTGGAAACCTTGTGGTTTAGAGAGTGATAAGGGGAGGGGAAATTCTTTGGAAGCGACATGTGCTTTGTTCCATGGATGGACAGTCAGGATGGGATGGGAGTGGGGACCCAGGTGGTCTGATACTGGGTTGGGTTTGGTTGTAAGCGATACCTTTACGACGCCACGGAAACTAGACAGGGCAGGCCCTACTCTTGATATCATCATCATCATCGTTATGATTGCTACCGTTGGCATGTCAGGCGCAGAAAGAGCAGTGATGCGTGATTGTTTTTCTGGGGAAAGTAAGAGGCCAGAAGAGGGGTGGAAGGGGTGGTGGGCGATCCGTGAGCTGAGGGCTCTGGGTAGAGTGTGATGGGGGCGTGTGGCGTTTCTGGAATGGTGATAACGATTGTGCCGGCCTGAAAGATGACCTCGTCGCTTGATGGAGTTGAGCGCAGGAGGATAGACAGCTGACGGATGGCGGGGGATGGATAGGATAGGTCCGGAAGGGTGGAGGTGGTGCAAACAAGATGCTTGGGTTGTGCAAGTGCGGGCAGCGGTGTAGCCGGGGCAGGGAAGGTGCAGGTGTAGGAGGAAAGTTCAATCGAGCGATCAATTGATGCAATTCTTGGTGATGGTGATGGTGATGGTGATGGTGATGGTGGTGTTGATAGTTCAGATTGATGGATACTTTGATAGATGGAAAATGTGTGCAGTATTTCGGGCGTCACTAGCGAGTATGCGAACCACCGACTGCTGACTATCTAACCAAACTAACAAAGTACGCTGTACCTAGATAGTGCCATAAGCTATCAGCCATAAGCTACTCCGTATGAGCCACGATATTGGACTCGGAGTCGTGGCAATGACGGGAACAGCGCCGGACTGGCAACTGGACTGGACGGTGGGCGCGAACAGTGACAGACAGCGACGGCGGGCGACTAGGGCAGAATAGGGTGGTGGTTTTTTTGACGTGAGGCTAGCGGGTTTGGCAGGCTATTTTGCAGGCACGAGGAGGGCAAAAGCGACCACCATTTGCACCTATCTAGATCACTAATTACTAGTACAGACCGGCCGGGCCCTGGACGTCAATCAGAGGAACTAGAGGAATCAGAGGACCGAGAGCAGGCCCGTGTTGGTCGACAAGTTCCTCTGCACTCTGCGCTCTGCACTCTGCACTCCACCCACTTTGCAGTCTGGTCAGTTCCTGGGCCTGTGCTTTTCTCGCCTCTGCCTCCACCCCTCGTCGGGGGGTCACCTGCATGCATTTTTTAATTGCAGGCATCCGGAACGGGCAAAGGCCAGGCCCGCCATCTGAAACTGTGTTCGGATGCGACCTGAGAGTCCTGACGCCTGTCCCCAACTGTCCCAAGAGCGCTCGGTCAGTGTGCTCGGTGTGCGCAGTGTGCTTAGTGTAGCCGTCTCAGCCTGCGAAGCATCGTTTGATGGCCCCGCTGCCTGTACCCTTGGCCCCTTGTCCCCTTGTCCTCTTGTGCCTTTTGTCTTCTTGCCCTCTGGCCTTGTTGTCCTGTGCCCTGCCCAACTCTCTCTCTCCTGTGGTCGGCAACGCATTGACTGTTGCTCGCCTTTTCCGCCGCATCAAGACGACATCGACGTCTTCTGTTTCTTCCGTGTGTCTTGTCTGGCTGCTGCACGGGTGCCTTGTTCTAGTTAGTTTTTTTTTTTCTCCCTGCTCTCCGCTTTCCCCTCGCCTGATTTTCCCGCTTCTCCTCTTCTCCTTCTCCTCGCCTCGACACTGCTTGCCCATCTTGCTCGTCGTGCCCCATCCCACCGAGCAACCACCGCGGCTCCCGCTGGCTGCTCTCCACGCTGCCCCTGTCCACTAGCTGCTAGCCGGCCCTCAGCCTGAAACACGCGTCTTCCCGCGCTGTCCCTCTACTTTACCTCTCTACTCGACTCTCTATCTACCGACGCACCTACGCCTTTGCCTCTCCTCCCCTTGCGCCCTTGCACACCTACCTGCCTGCCTGCACATTGCAACTGCGCTGCACGCTCGTACTCTTGCTCTTACTCTTGCTCTTGCTCTTGCTCTTGCTCTTACGACTGTACTGCCACACCCATCGCAATCTCCCGCCGCACCTCGCTTCTGGAAGGAATGTCGCAGCGTTGCCCCCGTCGTCTCTGAGTCTTGCCTGCGCCTGTCGCATCCACTCACCCACCCTCTGTTGCGCGACCCGCAACCCGCAACCCGCAATTCGCAACCCAACCGACAAACCCCTCCCCTCTCAGGGCCCGCGACCCTGACTGTGAATTCCACACACAACCCGCGCCGTCTATCTTGGGCGCACCAACGTCCCCTCAACAGATTCCTCTCCATCATTACCGACTCTCCAGTCTCGCTCCTCCGTCTCTTGTTCCGCTTCCTCTTTTTTCTTCCTGTCGCCGGCGCTGGTCCACGCACAACTTCCGCCTTGCGTACACGAGATCCCATTCCGCATAGCTCCCAGTTCTCGACCTCGCATCCTCCCCGAGCCCGCACTGCGTGTGGAAGCATCTCTCTTAATTGGTTACACACGTACCTGACGATTTGAGGACCTGCGTTTCGTTGTCGACGTCCGATTCCGCACTCGCTCGTGGCTCCGCATTCCTCTGCAACACACCACCCTTCCTCGACCCAATTTGAACCAAGGCCGAGAACATCTCGCCATCCCTCTTCACCATGGCTGTCTCCATGCTTCACGCTCCGTCCCGAGCGTCTACGTCCTCCTCCTCGTCTTTCATCCCCGTCTCGCGTCAGAACACCATGTCTTCGCACGATGGAACGCGCTCAGTGCGCCAGTCGAAACGGTATTCAGTCACCGCGCTATATTTGTCCATGTCCGCCAAGGACAAGGAACTTGAAATTGAAGATGATTTGGCCAAAGGTACGCATTTGCGGTTCTATATTTGACCTCTTGGTTGGTCGTCATCATGGAGGCTAACATGAATCTTTTTGAACAGCTCAGAAAATCCTCCGAGAACTCAAGGCCAGAATCTCATCCCAGTCGAAGAAGAACTTCGTCCTAGAAAAGGATGTGCGCTATCTCGATTCGCGCATTGCCCTGCTCATTCAGAACCGCATGGCGTTGGAAGAGGTAATATCTATTGCCCCACATGGCACAGCATATTATTACCACTGTTACACTGAACTTGGAACTAACGATATCTACCCACAGCAAAACGAAGTCGCAAGCCATCTTGACGAGGCTGCAGAACTCCAAGAGGGTTTCTTCCCCAACGATGAGAAGACGCAAAAATACGGAAATTTACTCTTCCTCCTACAATCAGAACCCAAGCACATTGCTCACCTGTGTCGGCTCGTCTCTATGGCTGAGATTGACGCGCTCCTCCAGACAGTCATGTTTACAATCTACGGCAACCAGTACGAAAGCCGCGAAGAGCATCTCTTGCTGACCATGTTTCAGGTATGTTGGTCTGCTCCTAGAATTTGGTCCAATATACAAAGCTAATCTTTTAACAAAATAGTCCGTTCTTACTTATCAATTCGACAACACCCCGGACTATAGCTCGCTACTTCGCGCCAACACGCCAGTTTCCCGCATGATGACCACATACACCCGAAGAGGTCCCGGTCAAAGCTATCTTAAGGTTGTCCTGCAGGACAGCATCAATTCACTAATCGAATTAAAGGATCTCGATCTCGAAATTAACCCTCTCAAAGTGTATGAGAAAATGGTGACAGAAATAGAGGAAACGAGAGGGGCTTTGCCACCTGACTTACCCAAGGGAGTAACAGCAGAACAGGCCGCAGAAAATGAAACAGTGCAGCAAATCATTGCCCCTCGTCTGACCATGCTCATGGAAATTGCCAACAATTTTCTCACGACTATTATCAAGGGTCTAGAAGAGACTCCATACGGTATCCGATGGATTTGCAAGCAGATTCGAAGCCTGTCACGACGAAAGTATCCCGATGCACATGACCAAACTATTTGCACGCTCATCGGTGGTTTCTTCTTCCTGCGATTCATCAATCCTGCCATTGTTACCCCCAGGTCCTACATGCTCATTGACGCAACCCCTGCTGAGAACCCCAAGCGTACTCTCACGTATATCGCAAAGATGCTGCAGAATCTAGCGAATAAGCCTTCATATGCGAAGGAACCCTACATGGCCAAGCTTCAGCCATTCATCCAGCAGAACAAGGATCGGATCAACAAGTTCCTTCTCGACCTCTGCGAGGTTCAGGACTTTTACGAGACGCTGGAGATGGACAATTATGTTGCCCTCTCCAAGAGGGATCTTGAGCTCTCGATTACACTCAATGAAGTGTATGCGACGCATGCAATGTTGGAGAGGCATGCGGTAGAACTGGTAAGTCGCGGCGGCAAGGATCGGTACACAAATGCCAGTAGTAACCTTGTTTTAGGCAAAGGATGACAGTTCGCACCTTGGCGTGATTCTTCAGGAACTTGGCCCAGCGCCCGCTCAACTTCCTAGGAAAGAGAACAGGGCGATCAATCTGCCACTATTCAGCAAATGGGAAACGCCCGTCGATGATTTCACCGCTGCCCTGGACATCACCCAAGAGGAAATCTTCTTCATGGAAGCTAAGGCCACGTTTGTCATGATTCTCCGCTCTCTTCCCCCCAACACCTCAATTACCCGAAGACCCTTGAGATTGGACCGAATTGCGGAGGCAGCCGCCACGACCAAAAATGACTCGGTCATGGTCAAGAAGGGTATTCGCACCATGGAATTGCTTAGCCAACTGCAGGAGCTAGGCGTGATCGATAAAGAAGATCAGTTCTCTCTGCTGCGAGACGAAGTTGAGCAAGAGCTAGTCCATTTGGGTTCCATGAAGGACAAGGTTGTTGAGGAGACGCGCAAGCTCGAGGAAGTCTACCGCACCATTCGTGACCATAATGCGTACCTTGTTGGCCAGCTCGAGACCTACAAGTCGTATCTTCACAACGTCCGCAGTCAGTCTGAGGGCAAGACACGAAAGCAGCAGAAGCACCAAGTTCTTGGACCATATAAGTTCACTCACCAACAGCTTGAGAAGGAGGGCGTTATCCAGAAGAGTAACGTCCCCGAGAACAGGAGAGCTAACATTTATTTCAACTTCACAAGTCCTCTACCTGGGACTTTTGTGATTTCCCTCCATTACAAAGGCCGCAACCGCGGTCTTCTGGAGCTCGACCTTAAGCTGGACGATCTTCTGGAGATGCAGAAAGACAACCAAGAAGATCTCGATCTCGAATACGTGCAGTTCAACGTTTCCAAGGTGCTTGTCCTCCTGAACAAGCGATTTGCACGGAAGAAGGGATGGTAGATTCTCCTTTTCCCGACACGCATCACGCAATGAAAGCAATGATACCCAGGTTTCCTACTTCACCTCCTCATTTATTCCCATATCTCATCCCACGTACACGTACACTAATTCTCTTGACACATTTGACAACGACTATCACAAAGCACATTTGGGCGCAGAGGAGTTTGGCAGGACTGAGGGGTTTCTAATTAAGTTGCACTTGAAGTTCTTTTGGGATACCCCGGTGGTGGTGGTTGGAGGAATGGAGAGAAATGGCATCAAAAGTTGGAGAAATTTGAGAGGATAAAGGTGGATTAGTCGAGACGGAACGACTTCAAAATGTTCAACGCATTGGAAAGAGAAGGATGCATTCTCTGGAAGGTGCACAAGACCTGGTGTTTGGCCATGACGGTGGCGAGAAAATTTCTCCCACATGAAGGCATTTTTCGGATTACGGTAATTTCTTTGGCCGTCTTGCACGTCTTTTAGGGCTGTGGCAATGACCTTTTTCTGTTTATTTTCCTTCTTGGACCTGTACGAGGTTTCTGATTCGCGACTCTCGCTATAATATGCATATTTTTGTACACATTCGAGGGATTGGCATTTATAAGGGTTTTTTATTGCTTGGGTACCTCGAAAGTGGCGGCGACTTATTTTCCTATTGTTTGTGTGTTTTGCTGGCAGCCCGTTGCGTGGAAAGTTTATGTTATTATTTGTGTTTGGTGTTTTCCCTTGTTATGCGGGTTTCGTCTATAAGTATTTGTTTTCGGCCGGACCGACCTTTTTGAGGCTTTCTTTTTTTTTTTTTTTTCCTGTAGCTTAAGCGATATCCCATGTATGATTACAGGAGCCTTTGTTTTATTCATTAAAGAGTGGAGTG
>JAQGEP010000018.1:129488-270531 GCA_028476805.1 Acrocalymma vagum
GATATCCCATGTATGATTACAGGAGCCTTTGTTTTATTCATTAAAGAGTGGAGTGAGTGAGAGGTTATTTGATATGAGGTGATATGAGGTGATTAGGTGACTAGGTATAATGGAAGAAGGGCTGAGGAGACTCTTCGGTTTCTGTCTGTCTCTACTGGAATGCTGGGGCCAATAGTGTCTACTTTTTGCATGTGATGATGTGATGGAGTGAGGGCTGGTGGGAGCAGATGGGGGATATCTACTGTAGGCGGCGATAGATAGCGGGACGAGCTAGGTTATCGTATGGGCGCATACGTCAGGGTCAAGCCAAGCTGGGGTGTGCTTTCTCTACTACGTAGTAGGTGGTGCTTGCTACCTCTACAGCCAGAGAGAGGGAGCCATCTATCATCTAGTGTTGTTTGGAAACGATTGCAGCATATGCGGTTTCAATTGCAAAAGACTCCGCTGGCTCCGTGCATCCCAGGCAAGACGGCCGGCTCACGAACAAAGGAATGCGGGAGGGTAATTCCAAGTAGATAGTTGCGGCAGAGAGTGAAAGGGTGGAGCTCTCCTCGACCCCCGCCGAACGTCAGGCGCAGGCGCAAGACGTGTGGTGGGCGCTGATTGGCCGCCGGCGGTCGCTCCCAGTCATCCAGTCTCCCACCTCCCACGAGGCTGTGACTACATACGCCTCTCTCTCTTCCTCTGTTCCTCTGTTCCTCTTTTCCTCTCCCACTCCGCCTCTTGTCTCCTCAACTCTGTCACTTCAACCTTGAGCCTCGCTATCCCTTCTCTCTTTCTGCCGCATACACTTCGGGCCTTCCTTTCTGCTTCCCACCATTCCGATTGATTGGACCAGCGCGCGTTGATATCACAGCATTGCATAACCCGCCGTCCTCGCTTTGCTTGCTGCTTGCTGCTTGCTTTGTCTTTGCCTAGAAACCCTGCCATACAATTCCTGATCTATACACATACCATGTCGTCGTCGATCGCGATCCCCAAGCGCAAGACCACGGGCGCCGCCCAGCCGTCGCTCCAACATCTCCCCGGCTCCGCGGCGTCCTCTTACGGAAGCTATGGTAGCGTAAAGGTCGAAGACGTCGCTTGCACTCCAACGTCGCAGGCCAAAGCCTTGGTGCGCAGGCCCTCTTTGATGTGTATGTCCCTTGACCCTACTTCTTCATTTCATTGTTTCGAGACTATGTCATGCTCTACCTTCCCTTTCTCGCTCTCCACATTTCGCCCGCGACCACCTTCCCACTTTACCTCAGACACAAAGAGAACGAAGCGAACTTGAACTAAAATATTGACATTTTCCAGCGGCCGCGGTCTCTAAAACCGAACACACTGTCATTAATGTTGGGAACTCGGAATATCCCCGCCTGGTACGTACATACATCTCCCATTCCAGGAGCCTTTGTTTCCTCAGGCCGCATCGACCCCCTTTGCCTTTCTAGATCAACCTCTAGGGGTCGATCTGTGCAAAACCGAGCAATTATTTCCATTATTATGATCTTCTACTTGAGACATGGAATTGCTGATCGACCGCGGCTACCTGCAGATAACTTGTGTCAAGGCATCGCAAGGCTTCGACTGGAATCAAGGTATGTTTCACACCTCGAACGCGCGGCTTCTGGCGGGACTCAACAATCCCCGCCCACAACGACTGCACTGCACTCCACCCCCCCGTCATCTTATCGCCAACACATACCGGCACTTGCACCAGACCCAGCAGAGGGTCCAGTCTTGAGTCGGTCGGTTAGCGCAGCTAAGGAACCACGACAAATATTGCGTGTTTCAGCTTTGCTGCAACAGCTAATTGCTCCAGTCCGCCCGCTGGGGACCTCCCTCCGTGTCTCAGAATTCTTCCCGCCCTCGACTACATGGTTGTTGTGTAAGTCCTAAGACGCTGACTGACTCTGAAATAGAAATCTTCCTACCAAGCTATACCGATTACCAATTCGACGACCTCGAGCGCCGACAAGACCCGGTCCAGGATATCGTGTTGACGGACGAGGAGGTTGCAAATATGTTTCCCAAATGAATCATTGGTTAGTTTGATCTTCACCTTGGATCTCCTCTGCGGAGTTGAGAAAGGTGGAGTCATTATAAATGCATATGGGTGCGGCGCATTTGGGATGGAATGTCTATGATCGACAACTTGACACATGGGAGGGTGCAATGGCATTTGTTTGGGATTTGGGCGTTTTCAATTTTAATCTGGGTTGGCATTTCATTCGGATTGCTCTGCAGCCTTTCGTTGAACATGGAGTATATCTGGGTTATGGAAATCGGCTTTGGGGAGATCTGGAGGAGCTCATTGCTACGGCGTTCAGGGGTTGTCGCCGCTCCCTCAGCATTCACTGACATTGGCCTTTATAATTTCAGCCATACGGCGGTTTGTAGATTCCATAGTTTCAATCACTGTTTACATTGAGGTTTCGATTGTCAGAGTTGAGGTCGTTGTCCGAGACTGGGTGCCTGAGGTATGCATGCATCATCCTGCCATGACATGCATGCGAGGGTTTGGGGGGGAACTTGAGGAAGAAGGTGGCAGCTTACCTGCGGGGCAAGCCAGCGGCGCCCCACCTTGGGCGCAGGTACCACGCGCGATAAACGATAAGCACGCCAAGGCTGCGGCGATCTCCCGGCGCAAACAGACACAGAGAACCAAAACAACAAGGCCAACATTGTCACCTTAACACCTGTTCCACGGCACGACGCCCGCCGCGGACGCGCACGATTTGCACGAGCAGAGATAATACTACTGAAGAAGGCCATACCGCGCAAAACAAGTCCCTTGATCTTGAGGCATCTCCATAGCAGCCCTTACGTATTCACGCGTACACATCCACAACTACAACAAGCACATTACAATCCCACGCGTGCGAACCCTCACAATGGACTCTTCACACCGCAAAATCGAACTCCAATCCCCCGCCGACCTCGCATTTCTCACTACTCAACTCCGCACTGCCGCCCTCCACAAACTCGACCTGCACCTCCCCCCGGTATCATCCTCGACCGCCGAACCCGACGAACTCCGCCGCCAAGTCGAAGACCTAGTAGACGCCTTCGTAGCGCAGATACTAGACGGCATGAAGTGCAACATCAGCATCAATGGCATTGACGTTGTTACTACGCGGGGCAGCGAGGACGATGCAGCCGACGTGAATATGGGGAACAACGACCAGGCCGAGCAGATACTGGAGATTGAAAAAGAAGAATTCGAACCCTTTGACGACAAGCTGCGCGCTCAACTCGCGTCTACAATCCAAAAGCGCGACGCGCTCATTGCGAAGATATCGCAGCATCGACGAACTACGCCGTCGGTCGCGGCGCAGCGATTCGAAGAGGCATTTGCGGGGGATATGGAAGGAGTTGAGCGGTTACGTAGGGATGGGGAAAAAGAAGCTAGTTTGGCCGGTCAGGGCGATCAGGTTGTGGGCGTGGAGGCGCTTAAGAGGGCGGATGAGGCACAGAGGAATTGGGAGAGGGCGTTGGAGGGATTGGCGGGGTTGCAGAGTGGGTTGCCGGAGACGAGGGCGAGGTTGGAGAGGGCGGGGGAGGTGGTGGGGTATCTTGGGGGAAGGAAGTGAGGGTTTTTAGTAATTTGTGTTATGGGGGGAGTCCTTTGCATGGAATGGTTTGAGCCTGGCGTTGTTATTTTGGGAGTTAGGGAGATTGGGATGGCATTGGGTCTTTGATCTCACTTTTCTTAGGTACAAAACGGGATACCCACATGATTTTCTTTCGATGGCATGTATGTATCAGTCGATACATATCGCTCATCTAATGACAAGTGCGAGTTATAATTGGGCGCCAGTTGACAGATTTTTAGTATTGAAGCATCTAGAGATTCAAATTCAAGGGTATCATACTCCAGAATAAAAGATACAGAAAACGAAACGCCAATCCCCCGCCCCTAAACTAACCTCTACACCCCACATGAATCCTCCAATCGCCATCTCCCTGCTCCTACTCCAGTACCTCACTCACTCTCACTCCCCTCACTCTCATTTCTCACCACAAACGCCTCGGGATCGACCCTACTTTCAAGATTGACTTTATGATTCGCAACCCACTCTCTAACCTTAGCCTTATTTATCACCGCATCAGCGCCGCCGCGCTTCTTGTGCTCGAGCACGTTCATGGCTTGCAGCGTCATGATGATGTCTTCGGGGGTGATATACGTTTCGTCGCGGAGGTCGGCGATAGTGAGTGTTTTGCGGGCTGGGTGCGAGAGGATGGTGCGGGCGAGGGTGGACGACCAGTACCGCATGTAGCCTAGGCGGCCAAGTTCGGAGAGGGCTGTTGGGTGGGTGCGTTAGTTTGTAAAAGAAGAGCGATAGGGATTGAGAAGAATCAGAGTTAGGGAAAAGGATAACATACGCTTCTCAGGCCCACCTAATCTACCTTCTCGCTTGCCGAGCTCATAACTAGCCGCCATCAAGAACTGTCCCAGCCCGTGTTTCTGCCATGGCGGAAACACCAATATGCATGCGAGATTGTTATTATCCCAACTCATCTTCTCTTTACTGAAGAACCCAACTACTTGTCCAGGTACCATCTCTGTCCCAGCAGCACTACCCCCGCCTCCTGCATCCCCCGTTGTGATGTTACTGCTCTGCGCTGTGCTACTTCCAAAATCCATTTCTGGAATCGCGGGGTTCGGTTCATGTGCTAAGAGTAAGTAGTAGAGAAACGTGGTTACGTCGTAAAAGACAGATTTCGTATCGAGGAATAATTTAGCAAATAGTGAGAGGCTCTGTGCGTATAGTTTATTCTCCTCGCCATCTATTTCGTAGAGGGAGTAGCCGTCCTTGGAGTATACAAGGGAGCCCGGCGGTGCGTGTTTGAGTGCGCAAACTTTCTATAAAAGCAATTTCGTTAGCTCTATAATCCCCTTGTAAACAGATAACATCCAAAACATATGGTTTTGGTAATTGCCGTCTGCAGGCTACCAAGCAATACATACCATATGCCCCAAAAACTTCACAATCTCCTTATTGTACTTGAAGCACCAATGACACACATACAATCGCTCGACGCGTCGTCCGACTAGCTCTTCTGGATAGAATGACGGGTACCATGGCTTGATGAGTAGACTGCCGAACACGACTTCGAGTACATTGGGGTCGACCGACGACTTTTGGGCGGATTTGGGGACCGCTTTACGAGGTTTGCCGGGGTTGCCGTTCGGGACAGCGATGTCGGCAGCCATTAGGATACAAGTATGAGATTGAATGAAAGAGGAGGTTCTGTTGGGTGCGAGGAGACAACGAGGAAGGATGCGATGGTGGGGTTGCGGCTGGGGAGTTTGTTGAGGTGTGATATGTGGGACGTCAGAGAGGCGCGACCGATTGAGATTAGCTGGACGCGGTGCCACGTGCTTCGTGAAAGGCTTTATTCAACGCTTGCCCGTACTTAAGCTCAAAGTCAAAAACGATGTGTACTTGTATGAGGCAAAGTAATCCCAAGATAAAAACGTTGATAAAGTTATTTCAATTTGCTTGTTTAACAATGCAAAAATAAAGTACTACCAAATATCACTTCTGGCCACCTCAAAAGACAACCAACCCCCTGGACAGCTTACTAAAGATCCAATAAAGAATGAGGGTACGTCGACAGTCTCATAACCTTGAAAGACAAACTACAAAACTGATATAAAAGAAAGGGGGTATAAGCAAAACAAAACGCCGGCCGATGCCAAATTCGTGGATATCATCTTTCCAAATTTGAATAGAACCAGGACCCTCTAGCTCCATGCTCTATACAAACCCATATGCAATATATACCTTTTTGGATGGCGACAATGCGCCTGTGTATATGATGGCGACAGCGCGCCTGTATATATGAGTAACTATTTAGTCACTGAGCTTTTCTCTCTTCGAGCTCTTCGATCCAACACCCTTCAAGGCGGTAGCAAGCGAGTCACTCGTTCTTGTCCTTTTCAACCTTGCTCTCGAGGACATGCTTCCACTTGTTGTGCTCTGCCGTTTCATTCGCAGCTTTTTATCGTCACCGTCGTCCTGCCCGGCTACAATCTGGCTTGCCGTGGGGCTGTTGAAACCACTACCACCGCCAGCTGTAGCAGCTGAACTGCCAGCAGGTATCTCCTCAGCTAGACGATCGGCAAGCGCAGCATCATATTCCCGTTCAGATGCGCGAACAAATTTCGGATCCAGTTGACGAGCAGTAGCAAGGAGATCAATACTATCGTCGCCACTTTCTTCGCTGGACGAGGGCTCGTCCTCGGAATCAGCCGATCCGGCAGCACTAGGAGCTGGATCCCCAGCACCGACTGGCGAAAAGTTGAGAGGCTGAAGAGCTGTGGCTGGACCTTCAAGTCGGTCAGAAGAGCTATTTGTTGATGGATCTGAAGAAACGTCAGATTCGAGGTCGGAATCCACGTCGCCAGATGAAGTAGAATCAAAGGGCAGAAATGAGGCTGGTGGAAGCGTCGAGCTTGGAAGAGACTTGCGAGACGCTGATAAAATTTCTTCTCTGATGACGGGTTGCTGGCTATTAGGGGATGGCATCTCAGCTTCTGTTTCAGTCTCAGGAGCAGGTTGCTCGTTGAGAGCCTCAAGAATCTTCTTGGGATAAAGGTGCGATCTGCGTCGGGGGCCGGCCACCAAAGACGATTTATGTTGGGTCTGAGTCTGCGAACGGCGGACCCGAATAGAGAAGTTGTCATCTGGCTGAACTCCGCCTAACCCTGATGCTTGAAACTCCATAGTATCGGGGCTGTCTGTTCCATTGTCGTTTCTTAGAGCATCGGGAGAAAAGCCAAGGTCCTCTTCGCTAGAAGATGTTCGTCCACCCTCTTTCGAGTCCACTTCCATTGGCGAAGCATCCATTGGGCCCCGTGGTTCAGAAAGGTCAGACTTTTGAGGAATAGAGTCCTTCTGTTGAGGCGGAGCATTAGCTCCAAGAGGATGAGTCGAAAGCGCAAAGTAAGAGGAAGGGCTAGTTGTCGAAGCGCCAATTCGATCGCCGCTCAGATCCGTACAAAATTTGGCCTGGTTATAAAAGATGATTGGGCCATCATCTCGCCTCCTTCTTGAAGACGAGCTTTGCATGGCAGAACTACCGAAGCCTGATGAATCCCCAGGCTGCTGAGCTTGCAAGAGGGAATTACTAGAGGACCCAACATCAAGGCCATAGAAGTCGTCGTCTCCATCCGACTCTTCCTTATGGAAGAAGAGTGGAGTATAGGTGAATCTGTTCTGTTCCTTCTCCTTCTGGGCACGTGCAACTCGCCTTGCCCTGCGTTCAGGGTCGATCTGAGACTCGCTGCTTCCGCTGTGATGGGTCTTGAGCCGATTTGTAGGGGACTTGGAAGTCGAAGTGGGTGGTTGGTCAAAGGGAGAATTCCCACTGTATTGTTCCGAAGAACTATCGCTGCTATTCTTAGTCACATCATGACCACCCTTCCATCGCACCTTACGACCGTCGTGAGACAGCTCTAATTGGCTGCTGTATTCCGTCACTGCGTCTTTAACAAAGTCAGGAGTAACGTTCAATGTATGGAGCTGTGCCATATTAATGAGTAAGTTCAAATACAGCCACCCATGACCATCTTGCGGGGCGTCCCCAGAGATCATGTCGGGAGGCGTAAAGCCAAGATGGCGGATATACTCCATATTCTCAGACGGGACTTGAGCTCGATGGGGATCTAAGTCTAGAGGCCTTGTCGGCCTTTGATCGGGCGAACCCGAGCCTGCAAAGTCCTGCTCATTAATGTTAAGAGCCGGCCGAAGCCTCTGCAGAGAATCCGTCTGCCCAGTAATATCTTCGTCATCAGCTCGGACAGGCATGATGCGAGCCTCGCGCAGACCTTCTGGCCTAAAACGCTGGCCTGTAGCTTCCTTGGCCCTACGATCGGCGGTGGCTGCTGATTGGGCCACTTCCTCCTGCTGCATCGGTTGCGGATGGTTTCCGGGCGCTGGTCGCTTTCCAGCAAAGATCTGCTCCAAGCGACGTACCACCAACTTCTTCTTCGACTTGTCTGTCATCGGGACATTACTCTTCGGAAGCAGGCCAGCAGGTATGTCATGCAAGTAGGACTGGATGCTTTGCTGCTGACGGTTATATTGCGATTTGCTGACTCTGCGGTTGTCGTTATCATGGGTGGAGGGCTGGTTCGAGGGAGCTGACGAATTTTGACCAGAGAGAGACATCGACACATAGCCAGATTCCGCAAACCTCGACGTCGATGAAATCGTCTTATGTTGGTCGAGCCCTGCCGGAACGTAGGAAGCGCGAGGGTAGTCGCTGCGAGGGGTGCTCTCGAGCTCAGAGGCAAACTTGCGAAGCGTCTCTTCCAACTCCTTTTTCTTATGGTCTGGCAATCCGTGGAAGCGAACCTCGAACAACTTCTCATCCTGGAGGTGGGCGTCATACAGCTTTTCATATTTTTTGAGTCTCTGCTTCAGCTTCTTGTTCGCAATGGTCAAGTCATCGATTACGCTTCGAAAATCTTCGGTACTGCTACCTTCGGTCCCCAGATGCTCAAGCCCACCGGGGCGATAGGGCATGGCACGGGTGTAACCGTAGCCATCGAGGGCCTTTTGTGCCTCTGGCGGGGTATCCGACGAGGAAGAGTTGCGGAGGAAGAAGGGAGGGTCATTGTCGACAAAGGATGCGCTGCTCTGATGAGCATTATTGTTTGTATTTTCGAACCACTTGCCGGCATCGCTACTCTCGCCAGAGCTCTGCTTATTGGAGTTTACCTTGGGTGATATGCTCGAAGGTGGATTGGCCTTGTCGCTTGCAGGTGCATTGGGTGAGCTGAGTGAAGTGGATTGATGACCGACTGTGGAAGGCTTTAGAGGGAGGCGTGCTGCTGGTGGACTGTGTCGAAGAGAAACAGATTTGTGTGCAGGAGGGCGACGAGGGTGGTGGGGCCCGTGTTTTGGTGGAACGGAGCCGGGGGGTTCGTTCATAATGGTGCTGATTGTACTGCAGAGATTGGCAGGCTATGAGTAGAGAGCATGCTCCATGTGAGCCGCCGGTGAGGGGAGCAAAGATGAGGCTCGATCGGGAGGTAGAGGTGGATCGTCGAGGTCGGGAGTTGTAAATCGCGAGCAGCCAAATGTGGGCACAGTTGGTAGGTGTGCAGTGGAGCCACTTGAATTATGGCAGTAACCACAACAAGGTTGAGGTTCAAGATGTGCGGTGTTTGGGGTTAGAGAGACGCGGGTGCGTGGTTCTCGGCGGAGTGTTCCTGGATGATTTGGGTGGGAAGTGTCGGTGTATGTGTGGTAGTTGGTTGTTGTAGGAGAGTCTGAAGGCGTGAGGGTGAAAGCGGGTGTGATGGACAGAGGAGGAGCAGATCAGAGGCCGATGGAGAGGCAGCCGGGCCCGGATGGCGGGCATAAGAGCAGAGAGAGCATCGAGCCATGGTGTAGAGGATCTTGCAGAGAGGTTGCGCACCGATTTGGTCGATTTCCAGGACGCCAAGAATGTGACGAGGATCGAGGACAGCCCTGGGAAAGTACGAAGGGCCCCGGGCAGGGCAGGCGCGAGGCGTTTGCGGGCAGGAGCAGTTCAGGTGGGTGCTCGGGCCAGCTCTGCGCCAGGTTTGTACCGGCCAATTCCCAGCTCCCAGCCAACTTTCTTTCTCTCTTTCTTTCTTTCTTTCTTCCTTTCCTTCTTTCTTTCCTCCTACTGACAAGTCCTGTCCTGCCCTGTCCTGTACCAAAGCCGCCGCTGCACTGCACTGCACAAGTACAGAACAGTTCAATCCAGTTCAGCCCAGTCCAGTGGAGTGTGCTTCGTGTATACAGATTACACTACTTACACAACAAGGGCTGCCCGCTGGTGGCGCATCCTGGATCCGGCGGCCTAGACCTGGCCCGACATCGTCGATGTGCTCTTTCTGCTACACTTTGCAGCTTTGCTCTCGACCCCTCGCAAACCGCCTCCGCCCGATCCCTCTCACACCTGGCGATCCCGCCCGCACACTGGCCCTCACCATCCTCGCCATCTTGCCATCCCTCTCTACGGCCGTCGCACATTCCCCAACCCCACAGGGCACAGGGCACAGGGCACAGGGCACAGGGCACAGGGCACAGGGCACAGGGCATCACCTTCGATGCCTCCGATTGCCTCTCCCCTAGCCCCCGTCCGCGCTCACGCTCCACCTGCCCACGCACGCACGCACGCTCAATATTACTACCTCGCCATCACATCGCACCATCTCCGGCCCTCCAAGTTCTGGCCGCGCTCTCTCTGCATTCCCCAAGGCCCAGATGCCAAAAGCCAAACGGCCTGCCCCTCTCGACAACGGCGGCAGTGCCCGTCCAGCCACCATAGTCTGTGGTCTGTGGCCTGCCCCGAAGCTTGGCCTATCCGGGCCTCATTGCATTCAAGATCGCGATCCCTCCCTCAACACGTCTTCAGCCGGACAAGGCCCCTCCGATGGGCCTACAACATGAGGTCACATCTCACGATGCCGTCCTCGAAATTTCTCTCGCGCCAGCGTGGACCCTGAAATGCCCCAGTTGGTCCGCCTCTGGTGGTCAATGCTACCCAGACCGCAGGATCGAAAGTTGCAGAGCTCATCTTTGCCTGTTCCGTTGCCAAAGGACCCTGAAATGGTCCTTTCGGCTCTTTCTCACGCCAATCAGCTGCCTGTCGCGCCAGATCGCGATGACCTGCAGCATGTGCTGGACGGCTCCCACGTCATAGTACCTCCAGTCTCCCACTTGCCGCTCGTGCTTCTGTCTCAAAACCTCCCTACATACCACAGGCCCACCCTCTCCAAGACTTTCTTGAAGCTTCCATGTGCCCACGCCATGACGTCGCCCCTGCCCATTCCTCATCTTTCGCAACACCAACAACCTATCAAAAACAAGCTTTCTGGCAAGTACAATATGCATGCCCGAGCTTTTTCAATAGCCGGCCTACTAACAATACGGAACCCACTTCCGGTCTAACAACACGAAACTAGTCTGACTGCATCACCCGCCTATCCAGCCCGTCAGCCTGTGACGTGGTTTCACTTCTCAGCTACATCGGAGGTGAAGACACGAATCTTTAAGGAATGGTGCTCCGAGCAATAATTAGTTGCATCCAAAGTGTCATCCGGCCGAACCATCGTCTTCGATCATGCTGCATATACTTCGTACCAGTAATCTCTAGAACAAAGCAAGAGCCTCCATGACATCGCCGCTGATGAAATGAGCGCATCTCTCTACAAGTATCACATCGCTAGTGGCCTGCTTCAGGTATGGTCAAGTATGGTATACTAATTAATTTTTCTGTCTCAATTTTGAGATCTGGCAGTAATCGTACATATGCCGACAGCGGCATGCTTATTGATACAGTAAACTTATAATATCCATATACAGGCTAAAGATTATACGAGTAAACGTAGCAGAGGAACTCCATACTTAAATGCGAACGCCTTTGCTTCTCAGGACATTAACAGCTGAATGTCCTGTATAGTTTACCCATTCGCCGAGCGCCCCCAGGAAGCCGCCTATCTTCATGACGTCTTGGAGTCTCCCATCTAGAAACTGTTCAGTGTCCTTGAAATCTTTCGACTTATCTTGAGTCATAAAGACTTCTGTAGCAGAGTAGATAGCTGAGAGACTAGCGCGTTTGGTATACCAGCTACTATCAACGCTCTTATCACCAGCGAGAAACCATATTTCATCGGCTAGACGCGCCAATTCAGACAAGGACGCTGGTACAAAAGTAGGTTGAGCCATGACGGCAAGTGCCTATAAAAGCCATATAAGCATATATCCAATGCCAATCTTAAGTTTCAAATCACCTCTTGCCATCGGTCTATAATGGCCTCATTCGCCCGCAGCCGTGCCAATGCCAGCGTCCTGACTTTTGCTCCGACTCCTATTTTCTTGCCCGTATCGCTCTCTGCAGGAAATTGCACAGAGTCTTTCAGTGCCAATCGTTGTGTGACTAGGTGATAATTGACGAGATCAAACACGCCCCGTGGGAGTAGGTTCGTCGACACATCCAAGTACCCTGCATCACGAGCACCCAATTTAAGGGCATCTATTGTGAATCCATAATTGGGGACGTGAGTGAGTGCTGCGGAGAGAATTGCGGATTCTGCGGGTGGAAACGGCGGCGATGGAGCATAGTCGTATGAATGGTACTGGCAGCGTAGACTCGACGTAGCAGCGCCCGCTACAGGGCGGAGTGAGGTTGCTCGGCACGTTCCGAATCGCAAAGCCTTATTAGCTAATCGTACAGGAGCCATGGGTGCGGGTGAAGGAGGGAGAGAGGAGGGTCTGAGTCTCCGCGTTGCGATGCGGAGCGGAAAGCTCTCACAGCGAACCTCCTAGCGTCGCCAAGCTTTGGCGTTGCAAGCGAACCTCTGTCAATTCTCCAGTGTCGATCAGAGGCACCCCGTTTGTGGAATCTTAGTTTGACATGGCTTCATGCATCGGCTTAAGTGTTAGCCTTATCAGGATTTATAAAACATTTGGTCCCCTTTTCAGTTTGCCATGCATTTGATGATCGACTTCGATGGCGCATTTAAATGAGTTCTAGGTCCATCACGTGAACACATGATCAGCACTGAACGCGCTCTCACTAAGCCGACGCGTTCAGATTCTGGGCCTATGACTTTTTGGCCACTCCGCGTACTCACCATTGTACATAATTCCCTTATTTCTACCACGCGCCTCTCCGTTGCCACTGTGGGAATCTCAGGAACGATCTTTAGTGTATTGGAAAATCTTCACATTTGTAATGGTGATCGCGATGCTTACCAGGTCTCCAGGTTCACGATCTTCACGACTCAGCAGCAAATCTGCATATCATCAGTGTATCTTCCATCCATTCGATCGAAAATCCCTATTCGAGGCCCGTGTTCTAGACCACAGGATTCCACTATCGTAGACGTGTACTTACGATCAGCCGTGTCGCAATATGGCGCGCCAGAAAGTCGAGGTCAGCGAATATGAGCGGAAGCGGCAGGAGAATATCGCAAAGACGCAGGCGCTGCTGCGGAACCTCGAGATGGAGGCCGCGCAGGCTGGTCTAGCTCCTTCGGCCAAAGCACCGACATCGTCGAAGCCGAAGTCGAAGAAGCCTGCGCCGAAGAAGATCAAGCAGGAAGAGGTACAGGCACCCCGCCGAGTGTCATCGCGTCTGCGGGGCATTGAAGCAGATAGTGAGAAGGCCAAGCGCAAAGCTGAGGAACAGCATGAGGCTTTCAGGGAAGCAGAGAGGGCAAAGAGACAGCGTATAAGTGATGCGCTTAACTTTGGTGACATTGTGGTTGGCGGCAAGGAATGGGGTCAGGATGGGAAGTTTCTTTCCATTGTAGGACCTGCAATACCCAACGAACGTACCTTTGATATTGGCAATGTCAAGGAGACTACGGATAAGGAGCTCAGAGCTCTACGGGAGAAAATGAGCGGATTAAGCCTCTGGGAGGACTTTGACCCAAGCGATATCAAGATCACTCCTGAACGCATATATGCAATTGGCATTCACCCCACCACAGAAAAGCCATTGGTGTTTGCGGGCGATAAGCTTGGAAACCTAGGCATATGTGACGCCTCACAGAAGGCACCGGAGGTGAAAGTCGAAGACGATGAGGACGCCGACATCGAAGGGCCCAGTATCACCACGTTAAAACCTCACACGCGAACGATTCACACATTCCAGTTCAGTCCGCATGATGCGAACGCCATGTACTCTGCATCATATGACTCCTCAGTGAGAAAGCTAGATCTTGCCAAAGGTGTCGCAGTCGAAGTATATGCGCCAAAAGACCCGAACGAAGACTCCCCACTATCAGGAGTCGAAATATCAAAGAACGACGCTAATATGCTGTACTTTTCAACTTTGGATGGTCGATTTGGTATGTATGACATGCGTACGCCGTCTGAGAAGGCGGCTGGACTCCAAATCTTTCAGTTATCCGAGAAGAAGATTGGTGGTTTCAGTCTTCATCCCACACAGCCACATCTGGTTGCCACAGCATCCTTAGACCGCACACTAAAGATATGGGACCTACGTAAGGTTAGAGGAAGCGGGGATGACCGATTGCCTGCCTTGTTGGTGGAGCACGAAAGTCGGCTTTCAGTGTCGCACGCCGCGTGGAACGCTGCTGGACAAGTGGCCACATCGTCCTACGATGACACGATCAAAATCTACGACTTCAAAGATTGTGCAAACTGGAAACCAGGCGTGTCTTTGACGGAAGCGGAGATGAAACCTGCAGCTGTCGTTCCACATAACAACCAAACAGGACGTTGGGTTACCATGTAAGTTTGGCGTCCCTCCAACTTTTTCATATACATGTTAGTCAAGCTGACGTTTCTGTGTACAGATTGCGGCCACAGTGGCAGCAGTACCCTCAGGATGGCGTCCAACGCTTCTGCATCGGGAACATGAACCGCTTTGTGGACATTTACACAGGGAAAGGTCAGCAGCTGGCACAACTTGGTGGAGAGGGCATCACAGCCGTCCCCGCCGTCGCCAAATTTCATCCTACACAAGACTGGGTAGCTGCTGGCACTGCAAGCGGAAAACTGTGCTTATGGATGTGAAAGGCAACTCTGTCCAGTAGTGTCTAGGTAGTATCGTCAATCCGATACATGTGGGATAGAGGGGCAATAGCTGGACAGTGTGGCATTGGAAACAGGCGTTTACGGACAGTGAGGAAATGTTTGGATATAGGGGAATATCTTGAATCTACGAGCTGATATATTACTGAAGTAATCCAAGGGGGTGTCGAACACGGAAGTACGGCCAGATTAATTGCTGGGATAACTTTTGGGTGTGATTGGTGTTCTGCGCTTTTTAGTTGCAGTCGCTTGTGCGAATATATTGTGGCCCAAGTTTCATCGATAAACGAACTCGTCTTATGCCCTTTGTACGAAATGATCACGAACTGACCGATGCTTACTCCAGCAGCTACTCGCATACCTACCGGCAGACTGTCAACCGTTCGCACAGTGAGGCAGTGCGATTACTCGCCGCTGCAGCCCCGTCCCACAAATGTCACAGAGGAATATAGATTACCACTCACACAAAACAAGCCACAGACATACACATTTTGCACGATCAGGCCATGCTTTCATACCTTGCTTCCAAGATTGAAATTAGAGAGAAACAAGCCACTTCATCCGGGCTTGCGTTCGCAGGCACTTTCAAAACCCAGCACACTCCATCCTATCAAACAGCTCAGGCGATTTTACAATTTACCCTCTTTGGGTGCTTAGTCCGACGCGATATCATGTAACCCAAGCTACCAATATTCTCGATAGTAGATACGTATAGTCGCGGCGATGGATGGGGCTGTGCACTAGCGGCACTAGCAGCAGCCGCATCACCAGCAAAACCATCCAAGCAAGCTTTTTTTTTTCAAGGGAGGGAAATTAAAGTTAAGGTGTGGCACAAAAAAACTGGGGAAGGATGCGCCGCAGGAGCGAACTCTCGAACGCCCAGTCACGGCATGTGTATACAGTACTGCAGACACACGGAATTTCTCCTTGACAATTTCTTTCCTGTTACCGTTCTACATAGATACAAGTAGTTTTCCCGGTGAAAGATTATGAATCTATTGTTTCAGCCAGAGAGCACGGATGCAGGATGCATGTTGAACCCCAGCAGCACATCGTAAATGAAAGACCAAAAAAAAGAACGGAGAGGAAAAACAGACTATCCTATCGATACGACATCCCATCAGGAAGGAGACAGCGTTTCGCAAAGTGCAGATCCATGGGAATCTTCTTCCGCGTCGTCCCAATCGCGCCGCCCCACGCTATCGAATTTCTAAATTCAAGCATGTCGAAGAAGACGCTGCATCTCGCTTAGGCGGTTCCCAGTGCAGAATGCATGGTCTTGGTTGGAGGCATGCTGTGATCCTATGACCCCATAACGGTGATCATCTCGTGTTTACCGACGATTGTCGGCCCGTTCGGGAAGGGTGGTCGTGTGTGCGACGGTAGAGTAACTAACATATGTAACCTTTTTTTGCCCCATGGCGAGACGAAATGGTGTTAGGGGGCTCTGCTCCGCGCTGGAAATGCATTGGGGTGTTACTGAGTAGGCAGTCAGGTGCTGTAAGGTAGCGCTTTTGCATCATGAGGTACGTTTTGGTTACCTTTTGAGCCGTGGTCGTGGGTTTTTTCGTCGGGCTGGATAATCTGCTAGGTACATGATGACCCCTCACCATGTGTGGTGTGGTTTTCTAAGTACTTATTGATGTATTCCCCTCTTTTTTTGGTTTCTTCTTCTCGTCAATTGCCATCACTAGACGGCCTAATCTTCTTCGCCTCGTTTACCAAAGCTGAACAACTCCTCACACTCGCTTTTAGCTCTCAAACACTTCTGCACAATATGAAGTTCACTCTCGCTATCTCGGCCTTTGTTGCCAGCACTCTCGCTCAGTACCAAACAGAGGATCCAGAGCCCACAGGCCCCGCCTACTTTGGTGTCATGTCAACCCGCAGCGCGTCACCGGTTCACTTGCTGCCATTGACGGCTCGAGCTGGAAAGTTTTATTTGGGTGGCCCCGGCCCTACTTCTTATTGCCCAGAGCCGGTTAGTAAACATTGTCAATGCTCAGCTGTACAAAAGCATTCTAAATCGCTCGCAGGTTCAAGATGCTTGCCCACCAGGCAATCAAACCGTTCTTGCTGGAGGATATGGCACTCTTTCCCTTGCTGTTGTCGTTCCCGGAGGCCAGCAAGTCTATGTTGCTCCGGATGGCACTCTAAGCTACACGCCTCCGCACTCTGCCTACATTCCTGATGGTTCTGTCACCAACGGCTGGAGCCGCACCGAGGGTGAAACCTTTGGTAGTCTTTCATTTGAGGGTGGTCTAGTTGCATGCCCGGCTGGAGAGGGCAGGGGATACCAGGTGTTTGGCCAGATCAATAATGTTACGCCTGGTGATGAGTGTTTGGGTTTCAATGCCCTTACCAGTAAGTTCTCTGTTTAATCCAAGCTCAATTATCGACTGACTTTTGCGTAGTTAATGCTACCGACCCTGGTGCTTGGGAGTACTAAATAGTTTCGAACGCAGACACATGGTGTTTTGAATGAAGACGTGCAAAATGGGAACCATGAGTATACGAAATCACTGAATGAGGTTAATGCGAGAAGAGGAAGCGGTCAGGGAAGAAAGTGAGAAAAAGTACATGACGAAGCAAACTTTACAAGCGGCCCGCGCTCCTTTCTAATATAATCCTAATTCGCTCGACCTCTTCCTCTGTTGTCTTAGATTTGGACTTGATATTGCTCACTATTACTGTCTTCTCGCGACCCTTCATGCCTTTGGCGATTTCCACGTCGGACTTGGGGACGTTCAGTACCTGTGTTGATCGTGTTCAGAGTCCGCACTATATTGCTATGTCGTTCTTAGCACAAACATGAAGTCCGCGACTTACCTGAGCGATCACTTCCCTCACTGCTTTGTTTGCCTCTCCCTCTCTGGCTTGGGCAGCCACACAAACTTCGACAGCGTCGTCTGATACAGCAGCAATGCCCTCTCTGTTGGCGCTGACGCCTGGCTTGACGTGGCAGAGCAACTGAATTGAACCGACCAGTGTCTGAGTCTGAGTCTGAGCCTGAACCTTTACTTGTGCCTGTGCCTGTGCCTTGGCTGCTTTGGCGGCGAGGAAGCGAATGGCCGAGCCGACCATCGTCGTTCGGAATCTGGCGGGAAAAGGAGTTGCACGTGATCTGGGCGTTGATGGTGAAGGAAGGTCAAAGAATGTCGCTCACTCGCTAGATAAAGCCGATTGCAAGCGCACTAGCCTATGCACGAGCCAATTGGGCAGCCGTAGCCAATCAGGCAGACACGATCAATCAGATCAGACAGCAGGTTTCCAATCGTGGAACTGTGAATTCGCACTCCTCCAACGCTCAAGGACGAAGTTTGGGCGGTTTCTTCAGGCTGGAGAGGCTGGAATTGTGTGTTTGACAGTTGCTATGTCCGATTCTGAACGAAGGGATTTGTCCGAGTCCAGGGCCGCGGCACTGATGTGTGCCGGTCTAGTGGGGGTCTAAGATAATGAGCGCGTCTATACCTGTACTTAGGGGAAGTAACTTCATTTCTATTCCCCTAAGTACAGGTATTCGCGATGACAGAAAATTCAGAAAGTCACAATTACCTAAGAGATGGCGCAGCCCGGCAGCAAAGATAAAAGGCCGTCAGACCGCCCTTTTTCTTTGTCCGCCGCTTTCAATTCTCCCGCTTCCAATTTTGTCATTCTACGGACATTGACGTCGTCGTACTTCCAGCACCTCGTGTCCACCATATAGCCGGAACGAACAGGTTTATCTTGTTGTGTCACCTACCTCATGGGCGATTTCTACGCTTGCGAGCCGACTCCGAACGATTACAGCGTGAGTGTTGTCTACCCATATCTGTTGATTTTGTGTGTGGGTTGCGAGTGCCTCTAGCATACACCAATCGCACCTTCCGCCAATCCCCAAATGCTCGAGCCAACCACACAACATACATAATAAGCTCAGCAAACTAATTCGCTCAAACCAGCCCGTCTCCGACGAAATGACATCTGCTCCCTCCCTGCAGCCCAAATTCTTGCCGAAGCGCAATGAGTTGGGTGTGGTTGCAGTGGGATTCAGCGGCGGCCAGGTAAGCCTCGTTCTCCACAGCTTAGCGAATCAGAATACTGACAATTACTACAGCCAAAAGCTGGTGTGGATGCCGCGCCCATGGCACTCATCGAGTCCGGGTTGATCCAACAGCTGGAGGAGGACTTGGAATTCAATGTCACCTATGACGGTCAGGTGCACTCCTACGCGGAACTTCTTCCGGCCGATGACCCAGACTACCGAGGAATGAAGCGCCCAAAGTTCGCCAGTGCTGTCACTAAGACAGTCAGCGAGCAAGTCTATGAGCATGCAAAGAGTGGAAAGCTAGTACTGACCCTCGGTGGCGACCACTCCATTGCCATTGGCACTGTTTCCGGAACAGCGAGAGCCATTCGTGAGAGACTAGGACGGGAGATCGCCGTTATTTGGGTAGACGCTCATGCTGATATCAACACGCCTGAGACATCAGACAGCGGTAACATTCACGGTATGCCTGTATCCTTTTTGACCGGTTTGGCCACAGAGACGCGAGAAGACATCTTCGGATGGCTACAGGACCACCACCGCCTCAGCACTAAGAAGTTGGTCTACATTGGCCTACGGGATATTGATAAGGGTGAGAAGAAGATTCTGAGAGAGCATGGTATCAAGGCATTCTCTATGCATGATATCGACAGGTAAGCCCACCACCAGCTGATGCTCTTCATCCATCAGTCAGCATGCTAACTCAGAAGTTTAGACATGGAATTGGAAAGATCATGGACATGGCTCTCGGGTGGATTGGATCCGATACCCCGATCCATCTTTCTTTCGATGTGGACGCGCTGGACCCAATGTGGGCACCAAGCACAGGTACGCCTGTACGGGGTGGATTGACTTTGCGTGAAGGTGACTTCATTGCTGAATGCGTAGCCGAGACCGGCTCTTTGATTGCTCTCGACCTTGTTGAAGTGAACCCAAGCCTTGATGAGCAAGGTGCAAGTGATACTGTACGTGCTGGATGCTCCATTGTTCGCTGTGCTCTTGGTGATACCCTCCTGTAGAGCAGGAGCGGCTGCTGGATAGAGACTATAAGTTCAGTGGAGCTTCTTTCAGAACACTTTTTTCCTAGGGTTAGTTAGGAGCATTTCGGGATAGAGAATAGGTTTAGCGCATTGTGAACCACAATGTCTGAATCATGCTGGAGTTCAAACATATAGCAATATTAGGCTTAGTGGGCTCGAAATTCATTAGTTTCTATAAGAAGATTATCCAGTATTTGAAAGATGCCACGATCTGAGTCGAGACGGCCTTGAATGCAGATATAGGTTCTATAAGGCTTGATCTAAATTATGACTAAGTACGTATGATACAATTTGTGGCAGTCTGTGTACAACTAGCAGTCTGTATACAACTTAAAATCATCTACGATTACATGCCCTTAACGCCAATCAAATCAAGCAGCAGCTGGGTATAACGAACCGATAACCAACAGTAAGGGGAAACGAAAGGAAAAGAAATCTACCAAAAGAGTGTACGTAATGTTATCATTTAGCTGGACACTTCACTTCCGTTCCTCAGCATCTTTGGGTCTACATTCTGCTGCTGAGGCATTTGCGCAAACCAGGATGGGGGAGACATGCCCGTTTGGTCATGGATCGTGCTGAGCAGTGGTGGCAGACTCTGGAACAGGTTTCTGATGGGCGCCGTAGGGTCCGCAGCCCCTTCGCCCTGAGAACCAGTGTTCCATACATTGATCTTGGGCTGGAGGCCATGAATTGCCTTGCCATTTGCCTCTGCAAGTTTCTCGTAAGTGCCACTTTGCAGCATGAGGTATTGCATGAGCCCTTGAGGACCACCGAGGACTTGAGCCATGTCTCCATAAGCCTTCGCCATAGCGGACAAACCTTCTGCCTGACGCTGTTGACTAATGAGTTGAGCTTGTGTCTCGCGCTCCTTGCGAAAGTATTCAGCTTCGGCGGCGCGCTTGGCTACGAAGAAGTTGGCTTCAGCTTCGCGTTCTTTGGCTTGCTGGTCTGCCTCTGCATCCCTCAAGCGGCGGAATGCAGCAGCTTCGGCATCGGCCTGCTCGCTGTACTTTTTACCCTCTGCAGCTTTCTCCTGGGCGTATAGGTCTGCGTCGGCCTTCTCCTGCTGGGACTCCTTGTCGATCTTGGCTTGAACGACTTTGGTAGCTCGTAGGCGTTCGAGTTCCATAAGAGCCTTCTTCTTCTCGACTTCAGTGTTGAGCTCCGCATCTCGTCGTTCAGCTTCACGTTTGGCGTTGATACGGGCGAGGTTCAAGTCATTTCCGATTTGGATTTCCTTGTTGGTGAGTTTGGCGTCGGCAGCGGCCTTTTCAGCTTTACGCTCGGTTTCGAGGACGGCGGTGGCAGCATGAATCTTTGCAACTTCTTGCTTAGTTTTACCTTGCTTTTCGGCTTCTCCGACTTCACCCCTCATGCGGGCATCTGCTACATCGACCTTGGCCTGGTTGAGAGCACCTTCGTGGGCTTTGCGAGAGAGGAATGCAAAGTACTCGGATCCGGGAGTATCTTGCAATTCCTTGACGTTTGCGTTGTATATACACAGTCCAAAGTTGTCCAACTCGCTCTGGACCTGCTGGATAACTTTGTCTTTGAAAATTTTGCGCTCACGGAATAGCTCTTCCATGGTCATGGTTGATACAATGGATCGGGTTTCACCTTCGATGATGCCTTTGACGATGTCCTGGACATGGTTTCGACCAGCAGCAACTGCCTCCTTCGAGGCGGTAGCAGCAGGTCTCCCATCCGATTCTCCAGTAAGGAGAACAGCATATTTTTCGAGTGCTTCGCGGTTGTCTGCGGGGCCAATGGTGAAGACTGCTGGGAGGGAGAACTTCAATTTCTCAATTGTCATTGCTTGGAGAGACATGGAAAAATCAAAAGGAGTAATGCTAATTTTCGTGACTTTTTGGAAGGGATAGACTAGCGCCTAGAGACTGTTAGATCATGGAGTTGATTAACAGTGTGGAAGCCTTACCTTTTTCTTGATGAGCACTTTCTGCACTCCTACACCAGTAATCAC
Organism: Acrocalymma vagum; assembly: GCA_028476805.1. Taxonomy (NCBI): domain Eukaryota; kingdom Fungi; phylum Ascomycota; class Dothideomycetes; order Pleosporales; family Acrocalymmaceae; genus Acrocalymma; species Acrocalymma vagum. The sequence continues at coordinate 151,080 of JAQGEP010000018.1, forward strand.
TTTTGCTTGTTAGCATCTATAGATCGCACGAGTTGGGAATGTCTATGTACATACCTAGGTAGGAGTTGGGCTCTGCAACATGATACCATGCCATCTTGGTTTATTTGGTGGCTAAGGCGGTAGTGGAGGTTGAGTGCGCTATAGGGAGTTGGTCGTGCAATGAAATACTGCTCAGGAAGGACAGAAGCGGTAGATGAGGAAGGACTGAGACAATGAATGATGTGAATAAGGCAAGTGGCGGCAGTGGCCTTCAAAGCCACTTCTTTCTCTGGCGGAATTGTTCAATAAAGTGTTCTTCGATCGAATGCCCCTAGTTAGAAGACTGAGGCAAAGCTGCACGCAAACTAAAACCAAGCTGAAAACAGCAAACATGTCTACTTATATATGCAAGCCACGTTGAGGTATACGAGAGTTCCATGTATTACCCGTTCGTCGCCCGCCCGCGTGTGGCGTGCACAGCTCACCGGTGACAGGCTAATGAAGAAAGCATTCATGGATGGCCATTGCGCTTCACCGAATGCGGCTAGCCTGGTCTGCCGTATTTGCTATTCTGCCTTGGGCCCTCTGCTTCATGAATGGCAAAGGGGCTGAGCATTGAAACAACAAGTCTTTATTCGGTGAGCCAGAAGAGGCCACCGGGCTGCGCATTTGCTCCTCTTTGGCAAGATGAGAACCGTTGGTGTCTCTGAGGCATTTAGTGGCTCCGAGGCACCACAAGCCTCGTTTGAGAGCCCATTGTTTGGCCGCGAACCCCAACAAACACCTAAAGCCCTATGCTCTCCAATCTCCAACTATCTTGTGTCTCATCGCAAACTACTTGTTCCGCGCCAAGACCGCTCGGCCCGGTCGTAACATCAGATAGTCTTTCAACTGTAAATGGGTGGCGGATTTCATTGGAAACAAGCTGCACGGTTCTCGGATTGGAGGATTACCAAAGGCTAGTGAGGTCACGAGACAACAAATGTGCGGAGATAGTACGGGCACCACCGGGGCTGTGAAACAGGCAGCCTCAGATATGAGTTCACTGTCTGGCTCTGAGAGGCACCCTTTGTCACGAGATCACCCCATATTAACCCTGCATAGTACCAGAGATCTGAAAGGAGTCAACCTGAGGATATTGAGGACAGCCTAACCAGAGCCCAACCAACAATCAGAGCAGTTCCTGGTACGCCATTCGATAAACTCTCCCGAATACCCGCCGCATCCTATTCAACTTCCTAGAACCCTTGGGCACCAATACTTACTCCGCTCAAGCTCTGGACACTTTACTCCAGTACTGCGATTTCTACACCAATGTCGCGAAACGAGAAAGAGAGCTTTCCGCCATCCTATTCAGAATCCATCGGGCAGGCACAACAATCACGGTCTAGAGATCCGCAGCGAGGCCAGAATATCCTCGATCAACTAACACTCGTCCGCGCCCAGCACATTCGCTCCGTCATCAACACTCACATCATACCACTGGTAGAAGAGCGGGCAGGATATGGCATCGCACAGACAATCATTGCCATGCTACCATCGGATATTCCATTACCACCAGTTGAAGAAAAATCAGAGTTCAGTTTCGAAGTCGAAGACAAGAAGAATGTAGAGGTGATAGGATTCTCTTCAGACGAAGAACCAAAGGTGGTGCGATTAGAAGGCCAGTTGAACAAGACTGAGTTTTGGAGGCCACAGGTTGTGATAGTAGAGTTGGAAACTGTGCTGAGAGAAAGTTTAAACGCGAGCCCACACATCCGATCACCAACAGCTTCGAGATATACAGAGTTCGAGGCTCAAGAGCGACCCCAGAAACGTAGTTTCTTTAGCAGGATAACGGGTTCGTCAAGAGAAGAGGAGCCATCCCCAGGTGGGAACCCCGAGGTGGGTGTCAGATTACCAGATACTGGAGGACAAGTCCTTGTGAAAGCAAGACTAGAGGAAATATGCTTGCGAACTGTGACGGGATTTGGGCTGTATGACACGATCACAAAACAATGTGTTATCATCCGGATCGATGCGAGATGTTGAAGCTATATAGCATCAAGTGAAGACACCTACGTTTGTTGACAGATAACTTTAGCGGTGTTTATTCTTTCCGAACAGGGTAGTCTGGATACCACCGCGATTGGTAGAAGACTCAGCCAAAGATGAGAAGGCGGTGCAATAGAACTAAAAGACAATTCTACCCCGTAGTATAATGTACATGAATGAGCATCTCCTTCTCATAATTCATGAAGAGCATCGTCCATTATTGGTGTGCTTGTGCAAGTACCAATGCGTAAAATGCACATGAAGAGTCAAAGGGAGTCATTTCCTTATACCCAACATTTCGCGACCGTGCCATGAGAGGCCATTCCCTTCAGAGAACGCTCAACGCATTCTTGAACTTAATTGCACCTTACGATATCTAATGGATGTAGAGTAGGCGTTATAGAAGGGCGCAACAAATGATGGTTTCATTGCTAGATGCCATCTGGAATAGTCTACAAGTCCTGTTTGAGATGCACTGGGGGAAACCAGGATCGGCGCGAAGCGATGGATGAAGCGCATTTAAAGAGCCGCTATTGTAATTAAATCATAGAGCGCTCAACCGAATACTTCAGGAAAACCCATGTGAGCATTGACGGTGGTGGGGTATAAGTCGATTTGGTGGCTCTTTACTCGCGGCCTCTTTATGGGATAATAACTGTGATCCACGTGAGCCGATCTCGGGTATTGTTGTAAAACTCAAGTCGTAGACTCCTTCTTATCGCCTTGGGAATCATAACCAAGGCTTTCGAGCTGGCGAATGAGTTCATTGATTTTGATCACCTTCTCAAACTGCTCTGGTAGGAGCGTGTCGCCTTTTTCCTTTTTGTCTTTCAAATCCCGCGCTTGGCGTAACTTCTTGAGAAGTTTTTTCGCTTCCTTCTCTTTCTCAGCTTCGGGGTCCACGATTTTTGTGGGCTCAACAGGTCCGGCGGTCCCAGCAGGTACAATCATCTCCTCGCGTTCGATGGGTTCCTCCTCTTTACCATCGGTGGCGGCTGCCGCTGCAGCTTTCCTCCTAGCTTCCCTCCGTTTCGCATTCTTGTTGGCTGCCGGGTTTGCTTTGGAAGAGTCTTCCTCAGACTTCAACGATTCAGCACCTGGTACACCTCCTGCTTTTCCCCTGTTCCTCCACCCTTCTGCCGTGCGGTTCTTGTAAACTTCAACATCCTCTGGTGGTCGGTATCCTGGTCGGACTCTGATTTCTTTGCGCACGGATCCGTCGGCTCGTACAGATGATGGGATATGGCGCTCGCCGGTTGCAGAAGTCGTGATTCCAGATTTGGAAACGGCAGGTGTCTCCTCAGTAGGCATAGTCGCTGCTACGTGCTAAGCAGCACTTGCGGTAAGGTTGGGCAAAAGAGCTCGGGTCGATAAGTTGAATCTGCGAGCGAACGGGATGGAAATAGACCAATTGAATATACGTAAAGGCAGCTTGTGAAGGCGACTGCGTTGAATGCCTGTCGGACACGATTCAAATGGCGACAGGAAAGCTATGTTGGCGTGCAAGGATGAGATATTGTTGTGGTGGGGGGATTGGAAAGTACGCATGAGCGTCCTTTGGGTGTCCGAAGCGGGAAAGCGCGATACCCAGTTCGTCGGCCAATCAGCGCCGACGTGTTCCGGGCAAGATGTGAAAACCAAGCTTCGTCAACCACAGCCCATCACCAGCGACACCACCCGCACGACCGCATCCGTAGTCTCCCACGCACCCTCTGTACCCTCAAAATGTCGGGCGTAAGTCAATTGATCAACAGATTGCCCTCAAGCCATGGCTAACAGTATCTCGACACAGTTCGCCAACTCAGTCTACAAGCAAGCCTCCCCCTTCCCGAGTACCAGCACAGGCAGAACGTAACTAACCATCGCCCGCAGCATCTTCCTCCGACGGAACTACGCTATGTTGGGTACGGTCTTTGTCGGCGCCTTCGGCATTCAACTGTATGTGATTTTACGACCGGGCATCGGATAGACGGAATTGGAACTGAATTGTGACAACAGGGCATTTGACACCGCTTCAAACAAGATCTGGGACTCTCTCAACAAGGGCGTATGTGGAGTTTGATGCGCTGATATGGCTACCTAAGCTAACACGGTTCTAGCGACAATGGAAGGACATCAAGCACCGATATGTAGAGAAGGCTGAGGACGACGAGTAAATTTGCATCTGGACAACGGATTATTAGACATGATACAGAGTTTCTTTCATATGGCTCCCGAAGAGGCGGACACTGTACATTGTTGTGTATTCTACAGCATTCAAATTACAAACGTAGACTGCTGGTGACCAAGAATCTCTCATTGTCTTTGAAACGTGATATATCGATCTCTGAGCGCTTGCGTCCCTCGAAAGCATCGCGGGCAGATGCTCTCTAATTGATGGGAAGGTTTTGCATCTATGAGTAGAAACATTCTTATTTCTATCCTTGAAACTATTTACGGTAGACATGGCTCTTAGCTCTCAGCACAGGAAAGTGAGCTCTTTGGCCAAGCTTTACAGAAGGAAAGGCACTATCTGTCTATTTTAACGTAAAGAACAGGCATCTATTTTCAGGTAGTCAGAACCGAGCTAATATAGCACTCTGTTCTAGATGGGGAGGCGTTGATTTCGTTGCCGTCATACGTCCCGTGCGGACCTCCGCTCTTTGCGAGGCGAGGAAAGAGCGGCTTCGATATGACGTGAGGGAACTTGACTTGAAGAACCTTCACTTTCACCACACCACAACAGCAACCCGTGCGTACTCACCGGCACAGATTCCAACGATTTTCGAGGTGGCCGGTCTACAGACACGAATAGGCGGCAAGCTGTTTCAGGCTTGAGCGCCTTTGAACCTCTCTATCTCGCCCCAGCAACCCCACCACATCCCACCTTCACGTCCAACACACGATGCTCGTATCCCTGCAGGAGCAAGAGCTATGCCGACACCTTCGCGAACTTCCACGACGGCACAATTACCGATACGGCGAGGAAGCTGGTCGAGAGCTTCGTAAGGTCCTTTTTCGCTCACTTGCGGGGCGTGGCGATTACCTACCGCTCTTCTTCCCAAACGGCCCGCCGACGGACCCAGAAACACCATGGAGCTTGCGCGATGCCCAAGGAGCAATCGAGGGAGCAGAATACACGGCTGCTGCCCGTGGAAAACCATGCGGACACATTTTCAAGAGTGGGGAAGCTACATATCGATGTAAGACCTGCACAGCCGATGACACATGCGTATTGTGCGCCCGTTGCTTTGACGCATCAGACCACGACGGGCATCAAGTATACGTGAGCGTGTCTCCCGGAAACTCTGGCTGTTGCGACTGCGGCGATGATGAAGCTTGGGTGCGACCAGTCCACTGTAACATCCACTCTGCTTCCTCAGAGGCCGAGTCGAAGTCCGCAGGCAAAGCGAGACAAGGGTCTTCTCTCCCTGACGAACTACTCGAAAGCATTCGCATGACCGTTGCGAGAGCCCTGGATTACCTCATCGACGTTTTCTCCTGCTCACCGGAGCAGCTTCGTTTACCTAAGACCGAGGAATCTATACTGCAAGACGAGCGCAATTCACGCCTTACTTCAAAATGGTATGGGCCTGGTGATCTCCCAGAAGAGAATCAGGAGTTCTGCCTTGTGCTGTGGAACGATGAAAAGCATACTGTGAATGATGTTCGTGACCAAGTCGCCCGCGCATGCAAGCAGAAACTAGCGTTCGGCCTTGCGAAGGCTCACGAGGTGAACGACATTGGTCGTAGTGCAATCGTGTATAGAACCGAGATCAAGGAGCTGCTACGAATGGCAAAAATCATCGAGGATATCAAACTGACCGTGACCATCCGTTCCGCACGAGATACATTTCGGGAACAAATGGGCGGGGCAATTATTGATTGGATATCCGACATTGCTGGATGTAGCGTTGGCGACGACAACCAGATCCTTCGGCGAACTATATGCGAGGAGCTGCTCAAACCATGGCGCGTCGGCAGCGAGGCCACCAACCAAAGTATAGGCAAGGACGGGCTTGACGACCACGAAATGGAGGACAAGGAGGCGGAAATAAACGGCTTCTACTATCGTCTTTTGGCTCATCAGCGCCGGGCACAGGTACAGCGCATTCGACGGGAAAGGGCCAATAATAACGATGATACAACGGCTTCAGACGAGGACGATGAAGATGAAGGTGAAGGCACAGCCAATGCTGCTGATGGTATGGATATTGACGAAGTGGGCGGTCAAGATAACGATGGAGATGTGGAGATGGAGGTATACGAGAGTGCGGAAGAGAGTCTTGAAGCAGCAGAGGCTAGAGATACAGCGCTTGCTCGTCCACTGCTCCAGCAAAATACGCGCCAACAGGAGCAAAACCTAACACCAACCGAGTCAGATAGCGAACCTACAATCGCCGCACCTTCGTTGAGTCATGTCGAGCCTTTGATGCAAGTACCAGAAACTCCTCAACCGAGATCGTTGCCAATGCGACCCTCCAGACCCCCCAAATACTGGCTTGAAAAACCGGAGAGTTATGGAAAGAAGCTCGGAACACCGGCCCATGAAGACCTTTGGCAGCGTCTACGGCTCGATCATCTTATCCTTTATGATCTGAGGATGTGGAAGATGCTGCGTATTGGCGTTCGGGATGTTTTCATCAGTACTGTGGTTACCATACCAGAATTCAAGCGCCTATTAGGCCTCCGGTTTGCTGGTGTATACACTGCGTTGGCACAGTTGTACCTCATTGCAGACAGGGAGCCTGACCACTCGATTATCAATCTTTCTCTCCAGATGCTGACGACACCATCCATTACCGCTGAAGTTGTCGAGCGCGGAAATTTTCTCACGAATCTAATGGCTATTCTTTACACATTTCTAACCACTCGCCAAGTTGGGTATCCATGGAACGTGGATCCCAGAGCTACTCTGGCTTTCGAACAGGGTGCTGTGACCAATCGGCGTATGTATCATTTCTTCCTAGATATGAAGTACTTACTGGGCTCCGATCATGTTCAAGAGAGGATACGCGAAGAAGACCGCTATTTACTACAGTTTCTCGATCTCGTCAAGCTTCATCAAGGTATATGTCCTAATATTCGCGCTGTTGGAGAGCACCTCGAATATGAGACCGAAGCCTGGATCAGTGCCTCTCTTATCACTAGAGAGATCAACAAGCTGTGCAGACAATTCTCGGAGGCCTTTGCATGGTCTCGAGACGATGATCCTACCAATATTCGCCGCGCTATCCGTGCCGCCGCCAAGGTTGCCATAGTCAACTCTTTGGGCGCCGAACGAAAACGGTTTGATCAAGCCGAACTGAAAGAAGGAACAAATTTCAAGACATTAGAGGTACTCGAGTTTGATGCTGAGCCATCAAGCTTCTTCGGCCCATCTTACAAGATCGTCGATTACGTCGTTGCAAAAGAACCTATGAGCTTCCATCATGCTCTTCACTACACCCTGTCTTGGCTGATCGACCGGGCTCGCAGCATGTCAAGAGACCATCTGGCCCAATTGCTCCTCTTCTCGCACAGTGAGTTGCAGGAAGACTACAATCCCACGAGCGTAACAATTCCTGTCTATCAACCAGAAGAATACCTCCTTGCATTGTTCGATTTTCCCCTTCGAGTATGTGCATGGTTAGCTCAAATGAGAGCTGGAATATGGGTTAGGAACGGTATCACCCTAAGGCACCAAATGACACAGTATAGGAGCGTCTCACAGAGAGACGTATCCTACCAAAGGGATATTTTCCTCCTGCAGTCAGCTCTGGTTCTTTGTAACCCTTCTGTGTTCCTTGCTACAATGGTCGACCGTTTCGGCTTGACTGGTTGGATGACAGGGAAATATGAAGCCAGCCAGCATGGATTCGAGGACAGCCAAGCCATTGAAGTAGTGGAAGATTTCATTCATCTCCTCATCATGCTCCTCAGCGACCGCACATCTCTTATTCCTGTCGAAGATGACGATAAACCTCATCTGGCGGCGATGGGCAGAGATATTGCACATGTCCTCTGCTTCAAGCCCCTTTCTTTCTCTGACATGACTGCTCGTCTCTCCGATAAGGTGCAGAATATGGATGAGTTCCCGGATGTTCTTTCAGAGATGACGAAATTCAAGCCCCCCGAAGGGTTGTCTGACAGCGGAACATTCGAGTTAAAAGAACAGTACCTAGAATTGGTGGATCCTTACACTCACCAGTACAATCGAAATCAGAGGGAAGAAGCAGAGACAATCTATAAGACTTACATGGCCAAGAAGACAGGAAAGTCCGTTGGAGACATTGTCTTTGAACCTAAGCTTCGACAGATTCCTTCTGGTGTGTTCCAAAACCTTTCAGATTTCACGCGACAGCCGCTATTCACTCAAATCATCTATTACCTTTTGGGGTATGCTTTGAAGGCAGCAACGGTCACACCAACCATCCCCGCGACACGCGTGGAGACTTATATCCAATTCGCTCTTCAACTACTTCTTGTAGCCGTCCTAGAGGACACCTCTGAGCAGCAGGATTGGTCGCAGGATGCACCTGAATCTTTCGTCACGTCGGTACTCAAAAGGCGTGCTAATTTTGGAATCCATGATCACCCTACTATTCTTTCGATTCTCAAGTCCCTCTTGGAACGAGAAGATTTCAAATCATGCGAACCTAAGATCAAATTGATTCTACATAGAATCAAACAACGACAACAGAGTACGTTCATAATTGCCTCGGCAGCTCTTGACATGGTTTCCGAGAGGATGGAGACGGCCTCACCAGCCTCTCTTGCCTTGCAAGAGAAAGAGCTAAAGAAGAAACAGGCTCTGGAGAGGCAGGCCAGGGTCATGGCATCCTTCAAAGAGCAGCAAGGGAAGTTCATGGCTAACCAAGATTTTGACTGGGGTGATGATGATTTCAGCGATCTTGAAGATGAAACTGGTGGTCTTGTTGAACAGGAGAAAAGCTTCAAGTACCCTTCTGGCATATGCATACTATGCCAGGAGGAGACCAATGACCAGCGTCTTTACGGGACATTTGGTTATGTATCTGAAAGTACTATCCTCCGGCAGACAGACTTACAGGACGACGATTGGGTGGAAGAGGTGGTGCAGACTCCTATCAGTCTCGATCGTTCGGCAGACGACATTCGTCCATTCGGCGTTGCTGGCAAAAACCGACGGATAGTCGAGAAGGTGTCATCTACTGGAGAACACATTACCACGGAAAGACAGGATTTGGGCAAAGGGTTCCCATGTGCCCAAGTCACCAAGGGACCAGTATCTACTGGCTGCGGGCATATCATGCACTACGCTTGCTTCGAAGTCTATCTTCAAGCGACACAACGCCGCCATGTTAGCCAGATTGCGAGAAACCATCCTGAGCGACCGGAGTATAAGGAGTTTATGTGCCCACTTTGCAAAGCCTTGGGTAACATGTTCCTACCCATCATCTGGAAAGCCAAGAAGGTTTCGTACCCTGGGGCATTGGAAAACGTGACTTCCTTCGAAGACTGGATTGAATCGCAGGTAGCCATCAATATCTCCAAATTCGACAAGAGCCCGGAAAGAGCTGGTAGTGATCTTCCAACAAATCTCACTCGTCAACAAAAAGCCCTTTTCGACTACGGTACCCAGGATTTCATTCAACCCATAGCAAGCCACCTACCAGAAATTCTGAAATCGAGTTTCCTTGCGATGCCTACAGCCCAGCCAAACATACATCAACACAGGTTCCAAATTCCCGCGTTTCTCGGTGGAGGGCAACCTGAGGATCCTCGTGACCCAGTAATTCTTCCTTCAGAAAATAGCCCAGCTCTAGCACAAAACGTGCCCATGCTAGAATTGGTGAGAGTCTATCAGCGGTTGCGAGACACATTCCGTGTGAACGCTATCTCATCAACGTTTGCCTACCCACATACGCCTTCAGCCGTCGTCGAGGATTTGACACACACAGACGCTCTAGCGAGAGCTTTGGGCTTTTCTATTTCTGCAGTAGAGATCGCTCAAAGAGGTGTGCAGTCGGATTCCATGCGAGGCACATTGCTGGACAAAATCTCTCCGCAATCATTAACTCATCTCCGGGTCTACTCAGAGACAGTCTCTTCGTATATTGCCATTGGCAGCCTTCGCAATCAGTGCTCCAACAAGACTATGGACGAATATACCCATACTCAGTATCGCCAACTCCATCAGCTCTTTATCGGTCACTTTAAGATTTTCGATCCCGAGAGCTTGCCCTATGATCTGAAGAGCATCTCTCCCCTCCTAGACCAGGATCCGTTCATCTTCTTCTCTGAATGCGCTGTATGCGTAGTACCTGCACTTAACCTCGATATTCAACATGTCCTCCGCTTATGTTATCTCGCCGAAATTGTTCGGGTGGTGTTAGCATTTGCAGCCGGTATAAACGACTTTTCTGGAACCGGTGAAATGAAGTCTGAGTTCAATTCCTATCTGCAACAGCCCGACCGGTACATCCATACCGAGAAAGTCAATCAGGGTACCTTCTCTTCAGAGCAACTGCAGCATTTATATTTCCTTGTCTGTCTAGTTTTCAACTTGGCCAACCTTGAAGATTCCACTGCCTCACTAGACATTGAAAATATGCCACAGCCAGACCGGTTCAAAGATCCGAACTTCATGTTCTTCATCTACACAATGGTGTCGACCTACGCCCTTCCATTTGTTCGCAAGGCTGCAATTCTCATGCACGTTCGTTATGGAGTTGAGCTTCCGCATGTGTCATACGAGAATGTAGATGAACCCGAGCTTCACCGTCTCAGCTCATTACTTAAACTTCCATCCCTTCATGAGATCTTTGAGTCGTTCGCCAATAAGTCAACTAGTGGTATTCTTACCCGTTCCGTTGTGGGGGGCTGGATTCGGCATCGAATGTGGGCTCGGGAGGGCAAGCGGCCCTTCCGGCTTTTTTCGCTTTCTCACCCAGCCATATTCGAGCTTGTGGGGTTGCCTAAGAACTATGACAGCCTCACAGATGAAGCAATTCGGAGAAAGTGCCCGACAACTGGTAAAGAGCTTACCGATCCTTGTGTATGCTTGTTTTGTGGAGAGATCATGTGTAGTCAGGGCGTGTGCTGCATGACAGAGAGGCATAGGGGCGGCTGCAACCAGCACCAGGCGAAGTAAGTTTCTTTATGTTAGTATCCATGCATTTGCCATACATGCTAACATTTTACTAGATGTGGCGGGAATATTGGTCTTTTCATCAACATCCGCAAGTGCATGGTGCTCTTCCTGAATCTAGACCATGGCACATGGGCTGTCGCCCCCTATCTGGACAAACATGGTGAAGTGGACCCCACATTAAGGAGACATCATCAGTTATTCTTGAATCAAAAGCGATATGATGTGCTATTGAGAAAGGTCTGGTTGGAGGGAGGCATTCAAAGTCTAATTGCTCGCAGACTCGAAGGGGACATTAACAATGGCGGGTGGGAAACACTCTGACGTGGGTAAATTGCTGAGTCCTAAGGCCTCAGGGGACACACATACGTCAAATGAAGACTTTGGCTTGATCAGTAAAGATTGGATATCCTCGGTATTGGGGTGAACGAATCAATGGCAGGAAAGCGGCTCCGGAATAAAGAGAAAACCATTGGTTGGGTGGGTGCATATGGTCGGAGTTTTAGTTTTTCATAATTATAGACAAATCGCTGTTTCCACTTACGGAGTCTTCTATACATCATTTTTAATCCTGATAGACGCCTACGAGTTGTTTCCTGATGTGTTTAAACTATTGGAGATGCATTGGATACCCGAACTGTTTTCAGTTGCTGTTCTGTGATCCACGTTATCGATAAGTAGTAAGGTTGCGCACTGATCAACGCTAAAGAATCCAAAGTTTGGACCTTTTCTGCAACGGAGCTCATCGACAAACACTCCTTTCCGTCCCTTTTCCCTGCATTATATCATCCTGATTCTTTCAAGTCACCTGTCGATGTCTATTTGCTCCAACACGCTTCGAGTATCCTCTCGCTGGCGTGTGCCAGCATCGAAGACTCTCCTTCCTTTTCTTTACCAGACTCCTACGATTCAACAATGGAAACCTGCCGCGCAGCGCATTGCCCATAGAAACGCCTCATCGCGATCAAATCATGACAATGATATTCCGTTTGAAGATGAGACTCTTCCCACTTCCGTCAATCAAGTCGAGTCGTCGCGCAAAACCACGATAACCGGTTCCGAGCGGGCGGCATTCGAGAAGCTGTATAAGAAATTCAACACACAAGGGAGACCACAAGATGATAACCATTACGAACCCGAGTTGGACCAGATAGCGGATGAGTACTACGAGGATGATGACGATGGATCAACGGTGTCGCTTGATTCACTTTTTGATGCTGTATTACAAAATTCATCACATCTGCGAGAAACATCCCCACGAAAGCCAAACCCCAATTTAAAGAAGAACAAAGGTCTCAGTCTCACAGCAGTGGCCGAAAACATGGTTCGCCCTGCGCTTGACCGAGTAAAAGAACAATCGAAAAACCTTGCTCAAGCAGACGCGGCCGCCTTGAAATCAAAGATGATGCAGGAGAGGACACGGGTTAATACGATGATAAGAAATGCCCAGACAGACAGGGAGGTGTGGGAAGTTTTAGATCGAGAGGTTTTCGCCGTAGTCCGGACTCTGGATCTTGATAACCTGAGAAAGAGTGTCAAAAAGGCGTCCGGGAGCATTAAATCAAAAATGCAGGACACATATTTGGCAAAAGAAGCTGAGAAATATAAGGGCTCCCTTCCGCGCTTCTCTGGGCTACCAACAGATAATCCACAGTCCCCTCCAAAGCTCGAAGCGAGTGTCTCAGATCCACGGATTTTCTTCCCCAATTATCCACATCACATAGTTGTGGCCGTACAAACCCTTCGCAAATCCTTCCCCACGTCCCCTCTCCCCCTATATATCCTTCCTATCATCAAGTCACTTGGTCGTTCCTCATATGCGCTGGGTGCAACGACAGATCTCTACAAGCAGCTCCTATACAATGCCTGGTTGCAACATTCGTCCTACTCACAAATCGATTCTCTTTTAACCGACATGGACAACGGCGGGATTGAGTTCGATGCGAACATTCTCCGCCTCCTCGACTTGATAGTAGCCGAATACCAAAGGGCAAGGATAGGAAGATATGGACGAACATTGCAGTTAGTGTTAGGGACGGAACAATACGAGGAGGGACGCAAAAAATTGCAAATCTGGAGAGAGACGATCGCTTCCAGATTGGGTGATTGGGCTAGCTCTCGACCTCAGAGGTGCACGCTGGTGAGGAAGGTTGACCCGTTGGCAAAAGATAAGAGCTTCACACGCCATGTAGGACCTCGGGATGAGATTTCATTCAGGATGTCCCAAAAAAGAAGGGAATCTTCCAAGGAGAAAGAGAACAGAAACCTGCTAGAGAGTATGGAGACCGATGCCATTCAGAGAATTGAAGAAAGTGGACTTTCTATGGCAGCAACCGAGGAGAGCCGTGAGAGAGATGGAGTGGGCCGAAACAGCTATTAGAAACGTTCAGGAAAAGAACGTATGTTAAAGGGTTAACCTTTGTTTCGCACCTTTATTCGTGTAACGCCTTTGTACAACAAATGTAGTATGTAATACCTGTGCTAATAGATTAGGGGGAAGAAGTAACGCAGTTTGAAGTATGTGTTTGACGGCAGATTGTCGATTTGAAATACCGTGGCGCCTGTATGATATCTTAGACAGTCCCTCAGCCTAAAAATTATATAATTATCTATTAGTTTAAAAGCCATATCTTGATTATTACGATGGAATATGAGATCTCTCAGAAATATTAGTGGGCGCTGCCTCGAATAGTCCAACTTTACGAAACCCTGACAAAGAAAAACGCAATGATACCATAGAATGCCTTCTCATTCCTGGTTTTTTATCTTCACGGATGGGTTGACTTATTGTTTCTCTATGCACTTTGATTCATCGAAGTCCAGTCACATCTAGTTGGCGTCTTTACAGAAAAAAATCATACCCCAGGGAATCTTGATAGGCAATTTACTAATTGATTCTTGACACGTATGATCAAATGCAACACAAACCTTAGACACAAACATGTTGACATTGCAGGGCTTCTATTCTTATCGATCCCAATCTAGCGCATTATTCTCTTCTACATCACCTGGTCGGAGACTTCGATCAATTCACTGCCAGCCGCTGGAACGAATAGGACGGTGGAGATGCCTCGATGTGGGAAACTGGAGTCACTGGGTCAAGATATCTACTGCTTGGAGATGTGCCGTATGTATACCCTTTGGTGTTTTAAGATTTGACTACAAAAAGTATGTATCGAATCATACTAGGTACTGACAGCAATTTAGCCCTTAGATCGGTATACGCTCGCCTTTGCTAATCGCTACTCAAATTGGTGCTCCGGCCTTGAGACGTTTTTAAAGAAAACCTCGTGAACGGTCCTATTGAATGTCACATTTAAATTATAGGGAAGAGAAAGGTCCAGTCATCAGCGTCTTAGGATGAATTGGCCATTGGTTCTAATTGTATGACTGATGAGCTAAATGCCCCGATTGGTAGATAGGCCTTTGGTTCAGAAGTCCTATTCACTCACCAGCTCTGAGTATTTTATTATCTAGACTGGGTGCTGAAAACATGTGTTGAATTCCCTACGTCTTTTGTGCTTCCTGATCTTCCAAGCTCTAGGCTCTCTTGAAAGAACTGATGGGCTGTGAGAAATTTCCTACCGTCGTATCAAACAAATATATCTAATTGAATGACACCAATAACGCCATTAATGGGTATTGAAACCCCTGAAAAAGTCCAGCCTCCTCATGGAGTATTTCGACATTCATGTGTTTAAAGTTGTTGGAAGATTGAATGTAAACTCTGTGCTGACAGCAATGGGTCCTTTCCGTAGAAAGACTACAAAAGTGTCTGGTAGTAGACAAATTATTAGACAGAAGGCGCACTAGAAAGAGTTTGATGTAGTGATATTCGGCACATCAGAGGCCTCTACATATCAACATGTTATGTCCATCATTGTATCTTCTGGCATAAGACTACCACTATAAACATTTCACATATGTTACGGTGGTGGGGTGGGCACATGACACGGTCAACACATTACTTTTCGCTGTATAGAGTATTTGATAATTCAACCTTGCGTTTGACGAATGAACCCTTTATTCTACACACTACTGTTAAAGCTGACAGAACATTATGCTCCCATACTCACTTCCTAGCAAACAAACAGACAGGTTATCTCCATTGCTTGAATATCTAGGTTTCTCAATTAAGGTGAGGCATGTGAGGTATGTTGGCTGCTTGAAGCCACTGCGTTACGACCTTGCTATTGGGAAGCCGTAATCCTGAACGAGACTTTGGGTCGTCGTTTCTCTTTGAGGCAAGCCATGAGTCCCTGTTATCCTAAACCCAGGCCCGGTAACGCAGCACCAGACATAAGCAGAAAACATATTTCAAACTTATCAAAAGGTGTAAAGATTCCGTAATCTGGACCAGAGTACTGTACAGCCCGATAAGCTTACCCACCGAGCACGCCAAAACGCCAAGGCAGTGGACTTCCACTCCGATGTTCTTCAGAGATAGATGTTCTCTGTGAAAAATTAGACCAGGGCCTAGACCTGGTGGAGAAGGCAGAACGAAAGAAGCAAGGAAGGGAAAAATTTTTCAAGCGCTTTCTTTAATGTTGCATATAGCGTGGTTATACGAAACCCGACGTGGCCACAGTAATACCCCGTAAGGGAAGAGTGCTAGATCAAAGAGGTAGAATGGAGAACAGATTTATGATCCAACAATACAAAAGCAGTTATAATCATGAATGGTCAGGTCATGTAATGAACGAACATAGCTAACCAACATATCGGCTGTAAGATTCAAGTTCACAGGAGGATACGAACGGAGCCCGATGAATGGCTTTCCTAACCATCATCGGATCCGAATATGCACTTGCGGAACTCCACACAACACTACTTACAGTGCCCACTTGCGGTCAGCTTCATCCGCTGTCAGAACTTTACTCGATTTTGGCTTCCTTCGGAAGACGAAGGGCGCAGGGCACGTAACTCTCCAGTCTTGCATGGCGGTGACGCCTGCGCTTACGTGTCGCAGGTTCTCCGCGTATACAACCATAACTTTAACTTGATTTGGTAGACAACTAGTTGTGGCAGTGTTGTGGGGTAATGATACAATAATAGGGTATCTCCTATTATGAAGTGGCGCTGAGGAATCCGGCATTGTCATGATTTACGATGGTTGACTGCCGTTGAAAAGATAGTGTCGGCCTCGCTGCTTCACATGTGGCCGCCATATCCGGCTTGTCGCGTCACACCAACTTATCACAAGCAACCGCCTGTCGAATACGAGAACGAGGAAGTCAGACAGACAAGCCATGAAGAAAAGTCAACGGAAACCGAACTAGGCTCCGGTCTCAACTGTTATGTGACGGCGTACCATCGTACAGAGGCGCCACACGGTGTGCCGTAGTCTGTATGACACGATTTTCGGGCCAGGAACGTTTCTTCTAATAGATAGATAAAGAGGCGTTGGGCGAATGACAACGGGGCGTAAGAAGAATAGACAAGGAGAGGGTTATAGCGCCAGTCAATGCTTGGGGCGTACGTCTCCGTCTACTCCGCGAGTACATGGCACATACGCCCAGAGAGAATGGGTAGTCTTGTGGTTTTGCCAGTTAGTCGTGATTCGTCTTCGGCCCACTTGTCATACCCATGCCAATGGCCCAGGCGTGATTGGCAAGAGATGCGGCTGTCACTTTCTTCAGGAAGGCTTGGTGGGCTTGTGACTCTGAGAATTGTCTTCCTGCCCTTCCGCTGTCTACTCCACTCCACGCATGGTATTCGGACCGAATGTCCTGCGGGAGTGCGGCGACGAGTCGTCAAAAATGGCTCCCAAGTCTAGTCAAGCTCTCAATTAATACTTGGTAGCGGATCGATATTGACAGTGTTGGCCCTCGTTGTTCCCCGTAATGCACATCTGTCATGAGTGCCTTGGCTTGGTGCTTGTCCTTCTCGTCTCCGACATCTGGGCAATGACGGCTCCTTGTGAGTGTGGAGCTAGAAACGACATCGATGACACTACGCTTTCTTCGCATTGACATCATGCTTCTCAAGGAACAATTTATGACTAAAACGGAGTCGCAGAATAACAAGAGATTCTTTCAGGGTTCATATTGGCGGCACATGTGTTTGTTGGGCTCTGGCAGTAAGGGTTCCTTCATTCGTTCGCCAGAGCAGGGTAGCTGTGCCTCCAGCATGCACCCTGGTGGCAAAGACAGATGGATCAGGTTAAGCTTACTCCTCAATGTTCGTTGCCTGCTATCTAGAGCAAATATAGCGAATGTCGGATTTTTTATTATTTTTTATTTTTTGCACCTTGACCTCCCCTGACATGAGCGAGCGAAAGAGGCTCGACTTGAGAAATGGATAATTAAGGATCGAACAATGAGGCTTGGATGCTATGATATTAGTAGGAGCTTGCCAAGATACTCCTATAAGATGTAAGCAGAAGCGAATAGACTCGGCCAGTCCCAATAATGCGACACAGTTTCCGTATCAAGTAAAGATTGCCTCGGACCAGGCGTGGAATTTGTGGAGTGGCCTTATTCTCAATGTCAAGGCGTTTCGTACGTACTCATGTACGGGAGACGGCAGAAGCAAGCTTAAGACGAAGGCGAGAGTAACTGCTAAGATCCACGCCTTGTCAACGGTTGGCACCCCCTTGGCAGCGGACCTTGAGCGGACCTTCGGCGGCGCAAATTCCAACATGGGGAAGGTAGTCTAGCAGTCATTTCAGGTTCTGCAGCTTCCTCCTCACTGATCCTGGCATTTCTTGCCAACTTCCAAGCTGAGAGAATATCAACTTCTTGGCACGACTTTTACACGCTCCTTGGTGTCTCGCAACATATTTGTGCTACCTGGGAGATGGAGCCAGAAATGCCAAGTGACAGGCGCAGCCTTGCAGTTCTTTTGCAAATTGGAGTCAGGCTGGATGGAGGATTACGGTCAACTCGCACACCGCTTGGCGGAAAATTGTTGGGTGAGAAGAGATTCCCTACGCCTTTTCTGCATTGGGTTGGCGCCGTGGTTTTTTGTACATCAGGCGAGGTAATTGGCTCATACCGTGTCTATGTAAATATGCCACGATGTTAGTCGAATGTGTCAGCTCGACATCCCCGAAAGAAGTCCACAGTTAGCGGGGAAATATGCAGTATCCATGAATCTTGCGTGCTATTATGACCCTGAAACAGCAGGTACCGTTAAAGGATACTCCTGCGCAATTTGTGGCCACAGTGGTTGCCGGAGAAGGTTATTGAGAGCAGTCTGAGCCATCAAGCTATTTTAAAGTAAGCCTGACTACTCCGGGTGTGTACGAGGTGTGCCAAGCCACTGCCCGCTTGCTAATTCAAAACCCTGGGAAAAATTAAGGTTAATAACGATAAGCAGGGCTTCCTTTGTACAGTAATAGGCTCGCAACACCATGGGTAGACGCTAGATCGGATAGGACATTAGGGCAGTGAACGAGCCAAGGTCCTACAAACCTCGTATCCTTCACAGGCTTTGAATTCGGGTGTGAAAGAATAGCAAAAGTGGTCTGAAATTAATAGCGGGTGTTCCCTGTGCCGGGCTGCCTCGCTGATGTGAGCCAGGATCCACGCGAAATGTCCGACCGATCGAGTACCGTGTCAGCGAGGCTGGTCGATATCACACATTCCCTTTTGCGACATATCCACACATGTGCCTAGATAGCGTAGGCGCTGGGGCGAGATGAGGTGATATTGTACAACCGTGGCGTAGACTGGGGTATCTAGGTTCCTGGGCTGCAGTTAATTTGATCGCATGGCGTTCGCATTACCTACCCGTAACCTAAGTGCATTTCATTTGCCTGATTAGTAGCGGAAAAACATAGGATTGGTAGGATAAAGAAGCGCTGAACCTTAGCACCGACATAGCCCGGTGGTACTGCAAGTGGTAGGTGGTAGGTAGGTGGTAGTCCGACGGTGATGGTGGTGGTGACGGTGACGGTGTTGTGTAATGGTTGATGGTTGGAGCTGAGCAGAGCAGGACAGAGCAAGGCAGGTAGGGTCGCTGCCAAGCACACAAGCGAGCTGGAAGAGATCGGACGCTATCGTCCACTCCCAATTGCTTGGCCTACCTTAATCTCTGCGCTGGTGCTGCCGCGCTGCCGTGCTGTCGTAAGTCCATGGCTGAATCGCGACTCTTTTCACGAGCCCACGAGGACACGAGCACAAGAGCATCCGAGGATCCGAAGACCCTTTGAGCGGCGACGGGAAAGGAAGAAGGAAGCAAGAACGGTGCGCGCGAACAATGGCGTCGTTCTAGAATCGAATCGCACTGCCGCAATCGAACTCGTGTGCACTTTAGCAATGGTCCAATGCCAGATAGCGGGAAGCAGGGCAACGCATGGCTGGCCGCCAGTCCGTATTCGCCCCTTCGTGTTGCCGTATCGTACTCTTGCGCTCCGTCCGAATGCGCAGATTTGGTGGATGCAGATGACGCTGGAGGTTGGGGCTCCTTGTCAACGTGGATCCGAAGCACAGCGGTGAAATAAACGGCAGGTCAGTCTCGGTTTTTTTTTTTGTTGGCCATGAAATGTAGATCGATGAGCTGACAAGCAAGCCTGGGACGGTCGAGAAAGATTGCTCTTTTAGGCGCATGGCTTGCAGCAAGTGGGACAGCGCGGGTGAGAAATTTATGCTTAACTTTTTCCAACCTTATCTGGAACCTTGCCTGGCGCAAGCGAGGCCCGGCTGATCAAAGAGGGGCGCCAGAGAAGATTTGCTACTGGTACAGTACCAATCGTATCGCTCGTATGACCTGGGGGTTGCGCCACTGGCCGGTGTACCTCATTGGCATGCTCCGTTCGTGCTGCTCGTCTTCGACTCCTTTGTTCCCACTCGCGCAAGGGAGATGGCCGCCTGCTCGCTGGACGGCACGATATCCCAGGACTGTGTGACGGTCCTCCCTATGTATTGTCTGCGGAGCCGTCGCTGAATGGCTGGGCAGTCTATCCCTTTTTCGCTGACGCGGCCTGACTCCGAGCAATCCGCTCTCCACTCCATGGCAAGACCGCCGCCATTGCTAGACTGAGGAATCCTCGACTTGGCAAGCTGTCGAAACAAAACCCGTGTTTGCTGCTTGGCAGGCTTGTCTGCAACCTGGGCCAATAAACCTTGACTCGGGTCTTTGTCCCCCTGTGGCAAGCTGAGACGCCAGGCCTGGGCACTCCTTGCAGCGAGGGCTGATGGTCACCCCACAACTAGGCTGGCTGGGGCATTTGGTAACGAGCAGCAGAGACAGCAGGTGGATTTGAGCGTCTTTAGTGGATTCAAGTGTCGTAACGCCTGGAAGGCCTTAGGCTGGTCACACGTCGAATGCCTCGCAATGATTGATGCCAGCTATGATTGTGGTCAAGGTAATGTAAGTATGTATATACTTACGGTACTGTAGAGGTGTCGTGCCGACGGAACGCTTGGAATGTCACTAACAGGGCACACGTGCGGGTACGAAAGGCAGCATAGTCCGGGACTAAGTGGACGTACAGACCTACATAAACTAAGTACATCACATTAAGTAATGTACGATTTACGGTTACGGCTACAGTTACGGGGACGTCTATTTTCCGTAAGCGGAAGCACAGCAGCAGGATGGATTGGCCGTCATCCCGTCAGCGTGGAAGGGCCCTGGTTAGGCGGAAGAAGGGACATAAGCTTAAACAGCGAAAAGGCGCCCGGCGCATCATTGTCTGGTTGCGGCCGAAAACCCCAGAGCGCTGACTCTTAGCAGGGCGACGATTACGTGGAGGCGGAGTCGGGCGGACGCCAACCCAAGAAGTGAATGAGGGCTTTTAAATTAGTATCTAGTGGAGGTGGTTGACCAGGGACATGTATTCGTACGAGAGCGAGCTGGAATTGGCAACTGCACACAGTAGGAGAAGTAGCATGTGGCAACACCGTCGTGTGGATCAGTAGTTTGGATGAATGAATGGATGGATGAATAAAAAAAAAAAGGATATGGACGGATGGTAAAGGAGAAAGAGGACTGTCGATTGGGTGGATTGGGTAGACTGGTAGTGGACTGGTGGTGGACTGGTGGTGGACTGGGTTAGGCGGGCTTGGAGCCAAGCAATGCCACGCCATGCCATAATTCTGATGAAGCAGCGACAGCACGAGGTGTTTTTGGGCCGTCGATGGGGTTGGCAAAGCTTGGCCAGCTGCAACACGAACAGCAGCCAAGCGGCACAAGACGGAGCGACGGGCACATGGGACGATGGGCCCTTGGGAGGGAAGCTCTTGGGAGAAGTTCTTGGGCCAGCTCTTGGGATGTTCTTGGGAAGACAAGACGCCTTCTCAGCCAACGCCCGCGCGGCTTGGGCCCAGAAAATGGTGTCAGCGCCGGGACGCAAGTGGGCCGGCCAAGGGTTGAAGGCTTGTCGACGTTAAAGATTGGGTTTAGGTTGATTAGCGTCGTTTAAAGTTGTCCGGCTACACAAAGCTTGGCTGATGGAGGCTGTGGGCGGCCTGGATGGGTGGGGTGGGTGGATGGGTGGATGTGTGGATGGATGGATGGAGTGATGGATGGATGCGGATGGATGTGTGGATGGAGTCTGGAGACTTTGCAAAGACTGTTGGCTGTTGGCACCCCAAGGACCATGGGAGCAACACCGCCGGGGCAAAGACCTCGGCGTCTTTGTCTTCACCACACACTACGAGCAGATACCTGGTCTAGCCGGAGACTCTGGTGGTGGTTGCAATATGGCCAGCTGGCCCGCCAACCTGCTGCCAACCTGCCTCTGCGCCGCCTGCGGACTGCCCTCGCCGTACGTACGCACACTTGTGTGCACTGTGTGCTATCTATACATTCTCCGGTCTGCTTTGTCCAATGTGACGGGGGCCGCGACGCTGTGCACCCTGAACCTGAGCCTGAACCTGAACCTGAATCACCAGGTCTTTGTGTGCTGGTGCTGGTGCTGGTGCTGGGGGGACACAAAGTTAGCAGCCAACGGCGTTTAAATAAAGCTTGACGGGCCTTATTTCGCTATCAAAACGCCACCCCAAGCCCTCGGCGGCGATCACCGCGCGTGCCCAGAAGGACAAAAAGCATTCCAGGTTCCGGAATCGCTGCGCCTGAGAGAGTACATCAGGACGGGGAGCCACAAACTGCATCCACCTTTTCTGGCCCCTTTCCCTTCTTTCTCTGTTTCTCTGCCTCCAGACTCCAGACTCCAGACTCCAGACTATTCAAACCCTCCCATCTATCTACCACTATACACCTACAAGCACACTTACACACCTACCAAACCCTCATTTCGTTTCATGCGCAACGCTGTTTCACGTCGCTGGACCTCTACGCTGCACCTTCTGTCCCCACCGCCGCTGTCACTTCTCTATATAGCTGGTAGCCCGCGCTCGACTTTTGTCGCAACGTCCTTCCGTCCTCAACTACCGCCCTCTACATCTGTAAGTTGTCATTCCTATTTTTCCTTTCATATTGCCAATGCCCTCAATTGCCCCGTCTTCGCCGCGACTGCCTGCTCACCATGGCTGTGCACTGCAAGAGTCGGGCTATTGGCGGCTCAGAAGCCCACTTCCCCTGCTCCCACCGTGGGACGTCCATTTTTCCACTTCTGTTCTCTTCTGCCCACTGCCCCATGCCCTTCCTGGCAAATCGTCAACAACGCCCAGCACATGCTGCCCCCCAAAAACCCCTACCTGCCGTTGCATAATCGCCCAGGCGCTCACCCAAATCCTTCGGTGCGCGAACCCTGGCACAGCCTTCCCTGGTTATCCAGTTTGCGGCTGTCTTTTTTACATCTCTGGGCTACCAAGGCTCCCCTTCGTTTTCTACCCATGGTTCTTTGTGTTGAGTTAAATCCGATCTAATACTCATATGCTAGGCACCGATGAGAATCTAAAAATTACTGCCGCTCGCTCTCCTCTTTTAAGAAAGCATCGTCACCCAATCTCAACCTTTTCTCGATCAATCGCTTCTCCACCACAGTCTTCGCCATGGAGACGTACCACGGCCACGTACGCACACCAAATGATGCAATATTACTTTTCGAAGCCTGCCGCATAGGCGTCCTGCCTCGCGTCCAACGCCGCTTATCAGAGAAAGAGCGCCAGCAGATCAAGTCCGGCTCAGTGTTCGTCTGGGATGAGCGTGAAGCAGGCATGAGGAGATGGACTGATGGCAAGTCCTGGAGTGCGAGCCGCGTTTCAGGAAGCTTCTTAACATACCGAGAGATGGAAGGCAAGCGAGGAGGAAGTTCATTACCCACACCCTCAGCCAAGAGAGCAAGTGGAAAATCCCCAGACGGTTCAGCGACAGGTGATTCAGAAGGTGAGGGCCCTGATGGCTACCGATATAAGCCAGACGGTCTCATGAAGCAGTCCTTCAGTATCACCACATCGAGTGGTCAGCATCTTCACCTGATCAGCTATTACTCGCGTTCAAATTCACAGGGCCTGCAGCAACCATCTGCTGACCCACAGTTGCGACATATTCGCCCTCCGAAGAACATGTACCCAGAGTCAACGGTCAATGAGACTCAAACTGTACCTGCTGTCACCCGCGGACCAATGCCTGGTTCACCGTACGCAGCCGCACCACACACCATGAGTGGATCCCCCTCCTACGCACGTCCTCCAGGACCCCCAGGACCTACGCAGCCCATGTACGTACCCGTCTACCCTCCGCCAACTCCTCCAAACGGCACGCCTCCACTTCACCACGCCTATTACGGCCACCCTTATCCCTTCTACGGGCATCTTGTCTATGCGCAACCATACCACCACCCACAAGGCCACGTCTTCGACCGACCGCCGCCACCTGTTAGCAACCCTCATGCACCGCCAGGCCATCATATTCTCGGCTACCCTCCTCATCCTCCGCCGGGCGCTCCTCCTCAATACATTGCCAATCCCCCCGCACGCGCAATGCAAGCAACCGAGATCGCGCCACAGCAGCCGCAAGCGAATGGTCATCCGCACACTGCTACGCCTGCCCCAACCCTTCCTGAACAGGGTCCGCAACTTCCCGCAATCAATGCGGCCACGACCCCAAACACCATTAAGCCACCAACGCCAGAGCCCGCAGACAAAGTTCAAGCTCCTCCGGCGAATTCAGAGTCTGGTAACGCAGCTTCGCGGCCACTGCCCACCCTGGGTTCCATTCTCAATGGCGATGGTGCTGACAAGGAGAATCAAAGCGGCAGTCGGTCGCGCAGCCGAAGCCCGAACAGCGCACAGAGACCAATTCGAGAATTGCCTCCAGAGCGTATTGCTAGCAACAGCAAGGCTACAGACAGTGACGCATTAGCGAAGCTGACTAGGAATATGTTTGTCAGGACTTGATGGTGCCATCGATACACTATGCTGATGCCAGCATCTTCAGCAGATGGTTTTAACCTCGTATTTGCCAAATTTTTTTATCTTTTCTTCGGATCAAGGCAATGATTGTTCATAAAAAGGCTGGTGCGGATGTCTGTCAGCGTTTACGAAATCACACATGGGTGGCGTTCAGCGTGAATGGTACTTTTATTTATGATTAATGGTGCTTGGAATAACACAGGAGCCATGGCGGCCCCGGGGTTTTCTGGCGTTTGTGTATTAGTGATACACCTCGTGGATTTAGGAAGCATCAGGATGATGCCGGTTCAATGTCTGATATTTTACAGTTCGTATAAATTCGCTAGCTTGATCAATAGCAATCTATCTCTATGCGCATCAGCATAGATATATTACCCTGCACTTCACGGCTTAGAGTTATATTGATGCTTAAAGTTTGAACGGGACGCTAACAGATGACAGTGAAACGGTTTGCCGTTTGCGGACAAGTCGACATCATTGGCCCTTTTTACCTGGAACCACGACTCCAAGCATCTACCATCCGAGCTTGATTGCCGTGACAGATTTCTCCGAGCAGGATGGGAGAATGCTTCCTCTGCATAAGCCCGTCTCCGCTTAATCACAAACGGCCAAGCGTCCACACTCGAGCAGGTTAAGGCTACTGCCAGCCCCTCTCCCCCTCTCGTCTCTCGCAGCTGCCCGTTTGGGAAAGTGACGATGCACATCACCGGCTTATCTCCACTCCACACGATCTGCAATGCCTGCACTGCATTCTCAGGCCTCATTTGAGATTGGTGCTGTCACGACTCTTGCAGATGACTTCACGCGGGGGTAAGGGATCTTATCATTCGATGTCGGGTTGCCTGGCAATCGTCACTAGGATAGCCCGTTATCTTTCCCGGCTTGCCACTTGCCGATATGTAGTTTCCTATGTGGAAATATATGTAGCACATACATATAGAGATACAACGAGCGCTTTGCCGCGATGTGCCATTGACGTTGCGTGTGCCCTCTGTGTATCCACGCCTTTTTCCAAGCACTGTAACGCTTGTCTCTCCCTTGTGTGCGGCCACCACTGAGACCCGAAAGCCATAAGACGAATGGCAGCCGCATCAGAGAAAATGACGGTGGAGCCACCTCCAGCCGATATTGAGAAAGAGGCGACTGTTGAGAGCGGAACCTTGTCACCTGAAATTCCAAAGGGCATCGACAATATGATCCTGAAGCATTCGCACGATGCGGACGCAGCGATGAAGGCATTTGAAGGGTATGAGGGGCAAACTATCGAATTGACAGAGGAATCGAGTAGGAGACTGCTAAAGAAGATTGACCTGCATCTTATGCCTGTAGGCCTTTTTAATTTCATCAAGTCCGCTTCTGGAAGTTGCGATGTAAACAATAGGAACTAACACGATGTATAGATTATGTGCGTAGTCTACGGTCTGAATTATCTAGACAAGACAACTCTCAGTTATGCAAGTGTGATGGGCTTGAAGCTGCCTCCTTCGAGTGACAAGCTACACTCTGGGATACATCTTACTGGCGACCAATATCAATGGCTCGGGTCCGTACATAGCCCCCTTTTGGTGAGGGAGTTTGAGACTTATTCGTCCATAGGTCCATGTTCTATTTCGGTTATATTGCTTGGGAATATCCCACTAATCGCCTTTTGCAAGTATTGCCATTGGGCAAATATTGTACGCTCGCCCATTTCCCATAATTCGACCTTCACTCTTCCCCTTTGATGTGGGGTATTTGACAATAAATTGGAAAACGACAACTAATGTGTGTTATAGCTGCTTTCAACATCATCATGTGGGGCCTCGTGCTATCGTGCTTTGCAGCCGTCGAAAACTACGCAGGGGCTATAGCAATTCGATTTTTTCTAGGTGTATTCGAATCAGCCGTCACACCAGGCTTTGCATTGTTTACATCGCAATGGTATACGAGGAAGGAGCAGGGGACTAGGACAAGTATCTGGTTCAGCTTTAATGGATGGGCACAGGTATGACTTCCGTTGGTGTTCATGATCTCAATTAGTATCGAATACAAAATTCTAGCAATTGCAGCCGTGAGACTGACTGTATTCAAATTAGATATTCGGAGGCCTTGTGGCATATGGTATAGCAGTGGGATGCCGCAAATACGGCACTACAATTGAACCATGGAAAATCGTATTTCTCGTCACCGGTCTTCTTACGTCCGCCATTGGCTTCATTTTCCTCTGGGCTGTGCCAGACAACCAGCTGAATTGCCGTTGGCTGACCAAAGAAGAGCAAATTATGGCAATTGAGCGCATCCGGATTAACAATCAAGGGGTTGGAAATAAGCACTTCAAGTGGTATCAGTTGAAAGAAGCTTTGCTGGACCCGCTGAGCTGGGCATTCTTCTTTTATGCATTGATTGCTGATATTCCCAATGGTGAGTTTCTGAGTATGCTTACAAGAGTTTGACTCCTGTGAGACTGACATGATGTTCAAGGTGGGATATCAAATTTCTTTTCGCAACTGATTGTTGGCTTTGGATATACGCCTGAACAGTCGCTTCTATACGGCACTCCCGGTGGAGCAGTCGAGATTGTTGCGCTCATTGCATGTGGATGGGCAGGCGACAAGTGCGTGCTCACTTATTCCCATGTTCACCAATCTTTTGGCTCACATTTCCTTCTAGATACGGATACCGAATTCTAATCTCGACCATTGGCCTACTGCTCTCCATTCTCGGGATGATCCTCATTGTGGCCTTGCCACTTTCAAATAATAGTGGCCGTCTTGCAGGCTACTACCTAACTCAAGCCAGCCCGACTCCTTTTGTAGCTCTGCTGAGTCTCATCTCTAGCAACGTTGCCGGATACACGAAGAAGACCACTGTTGCCGCAATGTATCTCATAGGATATTGTACTGGAAACATTATCGGTGTGTGAAATGAGTTTCCTTTAAACAAATGTAGTGTTTGCTTATGCAATACTCAGGTCCGCAAACTTTCCGTCCTGAACACGCACCTCGCTATGTCCCTGCCGAGATCACCATTATTGTTAGCTGGAGCGTTTGTCTAGGGATCCTGCTCTTCATTCATTTCTACTGCGTGAAGCAGAACCAGAAGAAGGCTGCGATAAGGGCGACGCCAGATTACGTGAAGATGGAGAACCAGGAGTAAGTCATCTTAGATCATCCTATTTCTGTCTACACGCATTCATTCTCATTACTTGGGAAATAGTATTAGGAATGGGATACTGACATGCAATTCAGATGGTTGGACCTCACCGATAAGGAGAACCCCGAATTTATCTATACTTTGTGAGCAAGAAGTATGGACAAAAAGAGTGCTCTTTAGCCATGGTCAGCGGCGGAGAATACGAGCGTTATTGCCAGTGTCAAATGCACTCATGTCCATAGAGCGAACACAGCCTATACAAAGCACTTGAGGTTATCAAATTCCAATCCAAGAATAATATAATAGATATTGTGTTTTACACCAACAGGAGGGACAAAAGGTATTTGACACTGACTGACTTCATCAGCCCAATCACCCTCTGTTAGAGGCGACATTGCAGGATCTGTGGTAAAGAAACCAATTTTGAGCAACGACATATTAGTTACCCGCTCGTCCCGATAAAACCTAGAAGGAAGGTGCGATCTTGCTGAGTAAAGGAAGGAAGCAGGACAGGGCCGTCGACCAGTCGCAGTTGCCCTGAGGGACACACACACCTCTGCGGCACCATGGTCCTGTGTACCGCAGCATTTAATTTATTCAGATGACTTGTGTTTATTTGACCGTACATTCCATCCTTTCATTGTCATAGTTATGAAAAGAGGGCGACGCCCGCGGTCTGGAGAGAATGTACCAAAATGTCGATGTCATTAAGCTCCGCTAGCTATGCAAATATCCACACTTTTGTTTAAATATCCAAGAATAAAAACGCCGAAAAGATGCTTCGCGACCCATATACTTATGTCAAAACCTTACGGGTCTACCTTGAATTTCAGACGGACACCCATGCTGGCCAACTCAACATCAAGGTACTTGAGTACGCCTGGAACAGCAACAACAGCAACGTCGTCACCGCCTGTGAATCGCACGCCCTGGCCATCTGTCCATACTTCGCTCTTGCTCTGAATGCTATCCGCTAGAGTGGCGCACCTCCTACACCTCACGGTCATATTGCCACCACCCTTATCCTTTTTGCGCTGATACTCACTAACAGTCGGTGCTGTGGACAAGAATGAGCCGCATGCCCGGCAAATTGCGGCTTTCGTATAGTCTGAGCAGTTCATAAGACGGTCCTGTAATAAGAAAGCAGTGCCGTGAGCGATGAGGGCATCACGTTCCATTTCTCCGACACGGATACCGCCACCCTTCTTACGACCTTTGATAGGTTGACCAGTCATGGAATTGACGGGACCCGTAGTTCGAACTTGAAATTTGTCGTTCACCATGTGTCGGAGACGTTGGTAGTAGACAACACCAATGTATATATCAGCAGCGAGCTCCTGACCCGTAATACCGCTGTACATGGGCTCGTTTCCGTAGTAGTTGTAGCCGGCCTTCATCAACTGATGGCCAAAATAATCGACAGCTCTGTTCTGCTCATCGAAGCGGAAAGGCGTAGAGTCTTGTGCAATACCGTGTAGTGCTCCTGCCTTACCTGCAAGCGATTCCACAAACATACCAATTGTCATACGAGACGGGAAGGCGTGGGGGTTAATGATAACGTCAGGTTGAATACCAGATTCGGAGAAAGGCATGTCACCAGCTGGCCATTTCTGCGAGGCGACACCCTTCTGACCGTGACGAGAAGAGAACTTGTCACCAATGACGGGTGAACGCGGAACTCGGAGTTTGATGCTGATTTTCTGGCATGGCTCATTGCCATTTTCCGAGCCAATGATGCGTACCTCTTCCACATAGGCAACTTCATCTTCCTTGTACTTGAAAAAGTTGGTCCGGCCATCTCGATTAATGTAATCGTCGCTTGCTGAATCATACGAAACAGTATGCCATGCAGCGAGGACATCGCCTGAGCGCAACATAGTTCCAACTATGGGGAATCCATCATCGTCCAGGGTTTCACGCCAAGATGCCTTGATTAGGCCTTCCGGTGCGAATCCGAATAGTTTAGTTACCGTCTTACTAGAGCGGTTTTTTCTGGAGCCCTCTTCAAGGTCGCAAATCTTGGTCTTGTAAATTGTGCCATGGCCGAAGCCGCGCTCATGCGCCGACTTGTTCAAAATCATAGCGTCGTCCATGTCGTACCCTGTGTATGAAATGACCGCCACCACAGCATTGGTCCCGTTAGGGAAATTATCCAAACCGTACTCATTATGGAGGGGTGGTCGCACAACAGGCGTCTGACCAGTCTGCAACCGGTAGGTCTTGTTGTCTGTCCGGTATCGCAGGGCCGTGCCTGGCGTTCCCATCGATTGTTTACCCATCTGACACTGATACATATTTCTGGGAGATTGATTGAAGTCAGAGAATGGCGTCATGTTGGCCAGGATAGAGAGGATATTGGTAGGATCATATTCGACATGGGTGGAGTCGCCTGACACGATCTCGGGTTCCGTGCAGGCTATGGACATGAACGGCTGTTCGAATGGTCCCACATAGTCTAGCTTGTCGAGGGGTAGATATTTGACAGGCCTGTACATTCTGGCAACTTGAGAAAACATATAGACACCGGGATATTGACCACCGTTTGAGGTAGGAACGCAACCAATTTCGAGTTCTAGTGGCACACCGTGCGTGCCTTCCACCTTCCAGTATCGAAGGGTATCTCCAATGACTTTGGCTTGCTTTGGCGTGCAGAAACCTAAGACGCGGCCGTCCAGTTGTACGACCACACTCCCCTCGAGAGAGGCGGATGATTTACCAGACACTCCTAACTGCGCGACAAGCTTGGGGATCGCCGAGACATCGACACTCTGAGTGGCTATTTTGCATTTGTGTGCAAAATGATTGAGTAACCCACATGGAGCGCCATCAGGGGTGTGGACCGGGCACAAAAATCCCCAGCTCTCTGGTAGTAGTTTTCGGACCGTTGTGGTTTTTAGTTGCGCAAAGAAAGCACCTCGATGCACCATGCGGAAATGGCTGATGAATCGGTAGAAATTGATCTTCTCGGCGACGACACAAAAACCAGCCGTCTGTTGAAGATCAAGACCAGTTGGACTGACTAGATTCCCGGTTGACAAAAAGTACTCCATGGCCTGGCCTAGGTTCTCACTGGTCTTCCGGAGAATTTTGGAAATAAAATCCTTCTGAAAGTCTTGCGAGGTGAATGGCTTCCATTCAGTTCGTCGTCCCCATTCCTGCAGGGGCAAACGGATTGAGTTCAGCCACTCGTCTAATTTCTCCTTTAATATCATGCCATAGAGTTGGCCTCCAAGCAAAATTTCCTGGTGTTGGACGGCGTCAGGATTGTCCACACAACACTCACCCTCCACCAGAGCATATAGTTTCCGGACCATGAAGAGAAGCATGCGGAACTTGTCGGCGTCCTGTGCGTCTGTGATGTTAGCAGACCCTAAATGCGGTAGGACAATTCTTCGCAGGAATTCGGTGCCCGCATCTTCGTCGGTCGTGTCTTCGGGAATCTGTAGTACGACTTTGAATTTTTGCCCCAAATACGCTCTCGTTTTTGCCTTTGAGTGTAACCCATAGACCTTGTAGGTGCGGAGCAGCAACTCCACCCGATCGGTCACGAACTGCTTCTCCTCAAGACCTTTGGAGCCAGCTGCGCCAACAAGTCCCTCAAAAATCTCCCGATCATTTGTTTCCACCAGTGCCTTGAGAACCATCATAACTGGGACAAGGTACTCAGCTTTTCGCCACGAAAATCGCAGGTTCACATTTCCGTCGCTCAGATAATGCAACGCATTGGTCTGGGAGGTCTGATCGGGCCGCACGGATCGTATAAGAATACCGTACTGTGTGTAGCCGGGCCCACGGTTTGTGAAAGCGCCTCGTTTGATGGCCATTGGGTAGTTGCGCCTGTTTACCAACAGCATTCGAATAATTTTCTCAATGCCATTGACAATGAAATATCCACCTAGCTCCTCGGTCTCTTCTTTGGCTTTTACGAGCTGGTCTGGGCTCATGTTTTCGAGGTGGCACCGGTTTGACTGTCACGAGAACATTTTCAGTAACTGCACATTTTGTACGCACCCGAGGAGCTGGGAGAGATCTTACCCTCAACATGATGGGCACAGAGCCAAGATCACGCACTTGCTCTTGCCAATCGCCATTGTTCACCTTGTATTCGATTCGAGCGCGCAGCTTGCCTCGATAGGTAGCGTGTCGTTCTCTGCATTCTGCCGGGAGGATGTTGCGGTTCTTGAGCGCATATTTGTTGGTGGGGGGCAGCACAGCCTTGTCAAGGAAGATGTCTTGAATGCGAACGGAGAGGCGATTACGCTGGCCAATGTCTTCGGGTTGTGCATAGGGATTGCCATCGAGGAAAACTTTTGTGCCAATGTCGCGAATGGCATGCTCGAGCTGGCCGTCTTTCTCAAAGATGGCATTGAAGGAATTGATATGAGGGTCCACTGCTGCAGCAAGCGTAGGGTAGGCTGTCTTGTCCTTGGGGGGGTTCTGGAAGAGCCGCTGGCGACGAGAGGTGTCAAACTCAGTTGCCCACTGCGTGGTGGATGCGGCGGGCGCCATGGCTGCGCAAATGGGGGCAGAGGCGTGGATACGAGTGACAGAAGAAAAGGCGTGGCTCACAGCGGAGCACACGGTATCATTGCAGGGCCTGGGGCGGGCGTGGGGCACAGTGCAGTGTCAAGCAGCGACTGCGATGGTGGAAAAGTTGCAGTCTCCAGGCTCAAAAAAAGTTGCTCGCACGGCCGCGATAGTCTCTAGCGCTCTTGCTATCATAGGCGAGGGCGCACGGGCCAGCGCCGCTCAGAAGTCACACGCTCTAGCTTGGCAAAGCGGCTCGAATGCGGGTGCACAGCGAGCTCTCCTAGCTTTCTCGTAGGGCGGCACGGCTCTCACTCTTCACTTCTACTCTGCGCTGCTGGCACCGCTTGGATGCGCGTTGGAGCATTGTAATTCTCTATCGTTGCTGTTGCTGTTTAGATCACGCTGTGGTCGCCAGACGCTGCCCGAGAAATCACCCCGCCTGCAAGGATTCCCAGACTTCGCACCAGCAGCGCCCATCCTCCATCACCAGTTCCAGTCCCAGTCCTCACCGGCTGCCAACCCAGCGTGCGAGCCAGCTCCATCTGCACCACCTTCCACCATGGCGAGCATATTTCGACGCATCTACGACTGGCTGCTCCGCCTGTTCTGGTACGTTGCCTCTGTCCTTTGTTCCTTGGTCCACCCATTCTTGCTCCGGTTCACTGCCGCCTGGTGCGCCATTTGATACCTATTGCCCACCCCCCCTCCTCCATCAAATTTGTCCTCCGCCAAAAAAGCAAATCCCTTTTCGCGCGCCCGCAGACCGCTATGCTGATTGTCATCACTCTACAGGGCCACCGAGATGGATATCACTATGATAGGACTACAGAACGCCGGCAAGACGTCGTTGCTGAGAGTTCTGGCGGTGAGTCTCTTCCTGATTGGGAAACTGCCGTGCTACCTGGCGATATTCCTGCGACGACGCCGTGCTGACTGACTGCTGTCTAGGGAGGCGAGTTTACTGTCGAGTACGTCAATATTTGCTTCAGCAAGCGCAAGCCACCGGCGACACGGTCTCCATCCATGCCGCCTGTTCTGTTGCTTTGCCCAACCATGAGCTCCCAATCTTTACTTGGTCCATGCGCTGATACTTGGCCATAGCTCCATCCCGACCGTTGGCTTCAACATGAAGCGGGTTCAGAAGGGTCATGTCACATTGAAGTGGTAAGTTCCTGTTGACGTCCGTCCTGGTCGCGCACATGTCCAGCTCTTGCAGCGCCAAGCTTGTCCAAACTAGGTGTGCGGGCCGCAGGATAATCTACCTCGTTGGTTGTCTATCTGCTGACCACCGGCAATGCAGTTGGGATCTCGGAGGACAACCCAGATTCCGTTCTATGTGGGAAAGATACTGCCGCGGCGTTAATGCCATTGTGTAAGGCTTCCTTTCGTCCCGTCCAGGATGTTCGCGCGCTCATGGTTCCAGGTTTATCGTCGACTCGGCCGACAGAGAGGCGTTACCAGTGGCCCGCGAAGAGCTGAAGCTCTTGCTAGAGAAGCCAGCTTTGGAGGGCATCCCTCTTCTCGTCCTCGGGAACAAGTCTGACCTACCAGATAAGCTCTCGGTGGATGAGCTGATCGATGCGCTGAACTTGAAGGCGGTGTCGCATCGTGAAGTGAGCTGTTACGGGATCAGCGCGAAGGAAGAAACGAATCTCGATGCTGTTCTCCAGTGGTTGATCGCTCGCGCAAGCAAATAGGCCTTGTTGTTTGTGTGACCAGGTGACAGCATCACCAACAGGTGCGTGGCCCACCACGTGCCACTCGCGACGCATTCGAGTTTGTTTTTTGGGTTTTGGCGACTTCTCACGACATCTGATGTGCCTATGTTCTCACGAATAACGGCCGTCAGCTTTTATACGACATACTTTAATGATTCTTACGACGTGACGGAAAGAAAGACGGGCAGAACTGATCTGCAGGCTAGCGATGGCCATTTCTGAATTCCCCAGCTCGCAACACGTTTCTTGGTATCTCATTTTCCGATTTCTGTAGGCGGATACATATTGCGTATTGTTGGCGGGAGGTTATTATTTATCTTCTTTTCCTTTTTTTCTTCCTGGATTCTGGCAGCGTGCTCCAAGGCTTGGGCAGCAGCAGTGCGGAAAAGAACATCAGAGGGGCTTCCTGATTAGTTATGTGATCAATCATGTACCATGCTGTCTATTCTTTCGGGCGGCGATGTGCGGTGTAGCAAAACCCAGACAGAATGAACGCAACTTGGACTGGCGCATGGCAGCGTGTGTTTTTACGTTGTAAGGGGTGCACTCGACAGACATTGCTAGGTTCCGTATAGGGTAAACCATTTTGTTCTTATTTGAAGGGCGAATGCTTAGATTGTGCTCGTGACCTAGGTAAACCACTCGTGGCTATGGGTCTGGCCAGAACGGGTTCTGGCTGTGGAATTGAGGATGGACGTTTGATGCGAAACAGCGACGAAGAAACTTGGGCTTTCAGATTGCTGTCGCAGGCCGTGATTTTCTGAAGACTCCGTTCCAAGGTTGGAATGTTGCGCCGTGGTCGAGAGAGAGAGTGTGGTTGGCGTCGCAGAGCAAAAGGAGGGTCTCTAGGCGCCTACAGGGGTCTATCTCTTCACCAGCAAGGTCAAAGGCGGGCAAAATTGGCGCCAGAAAGCTTCACGGAGTCGAGCAGGCAAAAGGAAAAAGTCGCAGAGCCAGCAAAAAAGAGCTGTGGACGGCCGCGAAGAGGTATTATTTCAGAGCGTGGACCATGTCGCTCTACAATGAACAACTCATCCTGCATTAGCGCAGACCCAGGGAATCTGAGCTGTCTGGGCGGTGATTGGACACTGTACGCGACAGCGATCCAGTATCCCTGCCTTGTCTCTGCGAACCCTGAGAATGATGGAATATGGGAACCTGAGGCGAACCAAAGGGTCCACCAGCCCGAGGCTGAGGCTGAGGGCAGTGGAAAGATGGGCAAACCATTTTGGCCGAGCCAAAGCGGAGCAGGAGGGGCGAAAGAACAGCGAGGAAGCGGGTCGTGAAGGTCCTAGTGGTATGAGAAGCATCATGTGGCGGTGAGTGTGGCGCATCACGATTTTTGTCTTTGTTCACAAGTAGATGGGTATCTAGACTGCTCCGTGGACGCAGGAAAGAGGGAACGGCAATGCCGGCCAGATGTTGGGCTGCGGGAACAGCGTTTGACACAAGGATGCGCTTGTCCCTTGCACAGGCGGGAACACGCCCACGCCCACGCCCACGCCCACCAGAATTGGCAGAGCATGCCAGCACATTGTCTTTTGCTGTTGGCCAACAAGAGTAAATGGTGTCTCCAAAGTAATAAAGCAAAGCTGATGGTGATCACCAGCCACAAAACGAAGGGGCTTCGAGGAAAGCAGTTAGAGTGCTTGGCGGGCTTGCTTCCAAATTGCTGTCGCGTTTTTTTGCGCAGCTGGTGAGGTGGGGAGAGAGAAGAGAGAGAGAGAGAGAGTGAGAGTGAGAGAGAGACATGGCCCAGTTCACCCATTTTGGGCAATGCGACAAGTAACACCACCTCGAGCTGTAATGGAATAAGTAAGTAGACCCGGCCGAGAGCAGAGTGAGTCGTCGTAATGGCTACAGCCGCAGCACATTTAGCAGCACATTTAGCAGCACCACAACGCATCACCGCAACACATCACGCACGCTCTCGCCCACGGCCCAAAGGCAAGCCCGGCACTCTAGGCACTCTAGTCACTCCAGTCACTCCAGTCACTCTAGTCTCTCCAATACGCCGTCCGAGCCGAGTTAAGCGTGAGCTCTCCTCGGCTGTGGCTGAGCGTCGCCATCCTTGCTTCCTCGAGCACTTGAAGCGTCATACCCCAGCCCGGTCTGTCTCCGCTTTCTTCGCCTTCTGCCCTTCACACCTCTCACAGAGTTGCTCTTGTCTACAAATCTTCGTCCAACTCCTCTAGCCCCAAACCCCTGACTGTCATCCATCCCAGAGCCAAGATGCCCAGCCTCTATCCAAGACTATACGACGAGTAGGTCCCCTTGTCCCTTTCCGATTCCTTCCTTAAAAGCTGCGTTGCGCTCTACGTCACTTCACCCGCATCATTAAAGCACCCTTTGTCCCACTCTCCACATCTGCATATCTCATATTATACATCATCGCGCATCTACAAACCCTCTCTCCTCAACCTTACAACACATCTAATCACTATGGCTAGGTGTTATTACAGCAACGGATATCGCTACTGTCGGAACTCCGCATGGAACGACTGGGTACGATGGGTCGTTCTGGCCGTGATTGTCGTCGGATTCTTCTTGCTCTTCGTTGCATGCAGGTAAGCAGCATCCTATTCTATTAGAACGCTCCCTCGCTAATACTTCCTAGCTGCTTTACTGCTCGCCGTAGACGTAAAGCCGGTCGACAGCCTTTCTACGGCACCGGCTGGGCCGCTCCAAATCAAAACTACCAGAATGCGCAACCCTACTACAGCCAGCCAGCGCCGCCATATACACAAAACCCAGCCCCCGGCCAGCAATACTACGGCAATTACGGCCCTCAGGGACAGAACCAAGGATACTACGGTCAGCAACAGAACGGCGTTGAACTTCAATCTCCTCAACCTACATACACCCGAGACGGCGGTGACAACGTCTACGCCCCTCCATCTGGTCCACCACCTGGCAAGGCCAACGATGGCATCATCCGATAGATGCTATTCCTACCGAGGGGTCCGATGAGAATCCGATGAGAAAATCCGAGCGTAAACACTGACTTGATTTTGGCATGGCGTTGTGGGATTAGGAGGACAGGTTACAACTTTAATAGGCGGAAATACCATGATAACACTTGAAGAGAAGAACACATCATTGAATATGGGATCGCCTCACGGATGACCGCACTTTCTCTCCAGCCAATATGCGTTCATGAGTCGAAAGTCACATATGGTTTCCTATGAAGTCAAACTCTCATTTCTGTAATCCGTAAAACGAGTTTCTGGTGGTTTTTATTTTTGTTTAGTTCCATGTACTTAGATACCAAGGGTTTCCTATTTCCGCCACCGAAATGGTAGCTTCTTCTCAAAGGATACCATGAAACGGATCACGCGGAAGAAGGAAAATAGTCAAAGGAAACGAAGTATTTTCTCTCCTCCACATTATTTCAAGTAAACACGTCGAATGTGAGCCCATAGATACATAACATCGTCTCTGGATGAGCGCGCAATTGCAAATTGGCCAATCGGCCATTTGTCCTTGCGGGACAGAACTCACTGCGAACTATGGCTATAGATCATTGCTTCTGCAAGGCGGGTCTAAAACAAAGAGAACAAAAGCCACCTACCTCCTTTTGTGGTACATGCTCCTAGCAAAATTGAGCAAGCATTGCCGACCCGCCTTGAGGGCGAAGAATGATCATCGGCTCGGGATGAATGCGGGTGCTCATGTTTTGTCAGCTCAGCTGCAGCGCCGTGGACCACCGTCATTGCCTCTCCAACTGATAAGACCACGCAATTCCACATTGAATAAAAGACGCAACGCAACAAACCGCAGCAACAGCACGTATCGCATATTCCATGTCATAATCCGCCCTTCCAGCAACAAGCCTCCCACACAAATATGCTGATGGGGGCGAAAGAGCAATTCAAATTCAAACTCAAATTCGCTGACTTGGACCAGAGTAATGAACGAATACGCCGATGGTGACAAAGAGCGGGGTTTTTCCTTAGGGTTCTTACATCTTACGCATGATGCGTATGTGCACACCTACTATCGGTACCGGCCGTTTTACCTACCTGCTCCATATTCGTGCTGTGCTGTGTTGCGATTCGTTTGTGGGTGCTGAGCCACGACCGGGGATACGTATGTGGACGGTTCAGGTAACGGGGCTCGAATTGGTGCCCATATC
The DNA here is from genome assembly GCA_028476805.1 of Acrocalymma vagum. Lineage (NCBI taxonomy): Eukaryota > Fungi > Ascomycota > Dothideomycetes > Pleosporales > Acrocalymmaceae > Acrocalymma > Acrocalymma vagum. The sequence goes on from JAQGEP010000018.1 coordinate 188,964, forward strand.
ATTCGTACATACATACGTAGATACTGACAAAGAGCGGAATGGTAGGAACGGAGTAGCACCGGTGAGGAACGCTAGTGAGGTGTGTGTGCCTACGCTGGTGAGGCGTATAGCTGGATTGATTATCTATCATGTATGTGCCGTGTTGGGAAAGCTGCGGATGCGTGGATTATGGGTGAACAACTGAGCATTTATGCTCGGGAGCGCAGATACCACCAACAAGAACGAGAGATGGGGTGGTCATTGAGTTTTTGGGTCGGTCGAAGCTTTTCTGAATTCGATGATGGTTTGTCTTTTTATGTGTATTTGAGTATACGGCGGAGGAATAATCGCGTTGAGCTGGTAGAGTCAATCGTCCGGGCAAATTTGGCCAGGTGGCTGTGGAGTAAGGGAGTTAGCTCATGAGGATCAGGCAGTTTAAACTGTGCAAAAAGGATACACCACAGAATCTATGGGCTTTGAGTTTTGGGAGTTTCATTAGTTGCTGGTCCGTTCATGTTCCTGTTTCGACACAATGCTATCAGAAGCTATTCCAAAATGTGGAGAGCCGATTACTCAATTGACTATTATGCTGATTATCAAAACAAAGTCCTCCCTAGTTCACATTCTCAACTTCGGTGTAATAGACATATTGTAGCACGGCCATCTAGAACGTCCAATTGAGCTTCTTCTTCTACTTGCTCATTTTACTCAAACCGCACCTCCGTCCGCTCCCCACCCCAAACATTATTCAAACTCTCACTCCAACTCGGATGCGCAAACACTGCCTCCCTCAACTGCATCCACGTCATACCCGCCAACATGGCTATCTGCACCACTGCCATCACCTCCCCACCTTCCGTGCAAATTGCTGAGAAACTGACTATCCGGTTCGTCTGAGAATCCACGATCGCCTTGAGCATTCCCTTTGTTTCGTCTGTTTCTAGACCGCGGGCTATCCATGAGCCTGGCATGCTGTATGTGATGAGATCTTGGTTCTTAGGCAGATCACCCCATTTGGGTCCGATGTGGGCGAATTGCGGATCTGTGTAGACTACACTGGGGACGAAGGCTGTTTTTTCAGTGGTGGTGCGCACTTTGCCTTCGGTTTTGGTGCCTTGGACGGCGAGATTGTCGCGGATGATTCTGAAGTCGTCGTAGGAGACATGGGTAAAGGCTGGCCCGCCCTTGACGTCGCCCAGCGCGTATACACCGTCTACGCTGGTTGCCAAGGTAGGCGACACATGAATGTGGCCGCTGGGTGTGGTTTCAATGCCTGCGGCGCTGAGGTTCAGAGTATCCGTGTTGGGGATACGTCCTGTAGCGAACAGGATGTGTGAGGCATTGAGCTCCTTCTTCTCACCCGCTTTTGTACTTGTAGATATCGTGATAGGCAGTTCTGGATCCTTGGACTTTGAGAGCTCACTCCCAGACACATTGAGGAGGATCTCTACCCCTTCGTCTCGAAGAATACCTTGCATGCATTCCACACACTCTGGATCATCTTTCTTTCCCAGTAACCTCCCTCCACGATGTACAATTGTCACTTTTGCTCCTAACCTCCTCAACAATTGCCCAAACTCCAACCCAATATATCCACCGCCAACCACCACCAAATGCTTCGGCACCTCCCCCAACTCCTGCACACTCGTCGAATCAAGCACTCTCTCCTGATCCACGCTCTCCAGGCCCGGAATCGCAGGTTTACTTGGCCTACAGCCCACATTGATAAACACCGAATCCGCCGAAACCGTCACCTTCCCATTCTCACCATCATTCTTATTACTCAATTCAATCTCTACCTCCTTTTGGCCTACGAATTTCGCCTCCCCCATCACCACGTCAACCCCTTTAGCATTCGCCAACCGCCGCTCGCTCCCGCCTCGAAAACTATTCACAATATCCCGTTTTCTCTGCCGCACTTTCTGCATATCGACCTGCACTTCTCCGCCCTCGGCAGAAACGCCGTAGTTTGAGGCTCGGCGAACCAAATGTGCTACGCGGGCGCTGGCCACCATTGTCTTGGTAGGCGTGCATCCTTCGTTGACGCAGCAGCCGGCAATGTGGGTGCGCTCGACGATGCAGACGGAGGGGAATTGGGGAAGAGTTGCTAGGTGGGAGGCGAGAGGGGTGCCGGATTGGCCGGAGCCGAGGATCAGAGCGGCGTAGTGTTTTGTCGGGGTGGGCATTGTGGTTGTTGAAAGGGCTTTGAAGCTTGACCCGGGAAGAGATGTGTGGATGGAAGCTATGGCAGCTTTGGATATAACGGAAAAAAGGAGCTTCTTCTGGCGAAGAATTGGGGAAATAGCAGTGCGGAAGTGTAACATGAAAAGTGACCTTACATACTTGAGTCACAACACATCGAATGGTGAAGAAGTGGTGGATCAAAGCCGGATGGAAGACGCGGAGTAGAGCTGGGGTTCCACCAGCGTATATATGGTTCAACAGCTCCCTTTTTCATGTGCCACTGGTAGGGTAACAAGCAAGCAGGTTTATCAACGCCTCTACCTTCCAATCATTCTTCGTCGATCGTGTAAACTTTAATCAACCGTGAGCCTCGCACGGCATCGAGCCTGGGTTATGATGCTTACTGTTCCTGCAACCAGGAGGGGTAATGTTACTAGTGATTTACTATATCTGAGGTATCGCAACTATCTACCCCTATGCCTCCTCTTAGGCAAATAACGGCAAGCAGGCATGTCCGGCTTCAGCGATAGTCGGAGCGGTAAGTAGATACTTGTAGCTAGAGCAATTAGAATGATTTGTGCGGGGAAACCCAGGAAACTGCTGGCTCGGCATCACTTCAACTCGGTCAAGAGCTCGAGCTGCAAGTACTTAGGTACTGATGTCAAGCTTATGGAAGCAGAGTTGCCCTGCAGGTGTGTTAGTCAAGCATGCAGCTACTTAGCGAGCCAGGAGGGGAACAAGACAAGGTCAGCGTATTTTGATCGGTCTGCTGCGTATCTGATACGGCCGTTCTGATTCTCGGGACGCAAAGAGGGGTCCTTTTTGGGCGCTGGTCATGCAACCAGCGTGGATAATAGCGCTTGGCCTTCAGTACCTCAGCTCCCTTCAGGTTACGCGGGCTGCTGTTGGTGCTCACATGGGCATCACGTAATGTTGCTTCACAAGCGTTCCCAGGTGCATTAGTAGCATCGAACCGACCTCATTCGTTCACACGAAATCCGCGGAAGAGCAAGAGCAAGCAGCAGTATAAGTGTATCGCCTAGGTTTCCAAGTTTCGCTTTGATTTCGAACCTCTTTCATTAAGCATTATTTCTAATAATTATCCTCCATCTCTTTGTAGCGGAGGCGGCCGCGCCTTCCTAGCAACACTCCTCGCGCGCCTTCCCATCCCGCCATTCGCCCCATCAAACCAACAAGCCAACCCGATCATCTCAAAACTTATTTCACCCCCTAATGATGACAACCCAGCCGCATAAAACAAGAATCGCGGCTGGGGCCCGAAGCGAATGTGCTATAAGTACAGCGGTACTTTTACAATGCAGAAGCGACCGACTTGGGTATCAATAAAGTGGTAGTATATAAAAGCGAGTATAATCCACACAGAAGAGGAAAGGTTTGGTGTGGTGGATTATCAAAATGCCGTTCGAGCGCCTCCCGTTTTTGCAATGCTCTTCTATGCCCCCAAAAAACGAGTGGGCTTTGAAAAATAATCGCCGAGTCGCTGAAAAATGCTCAAAAAAAACTCCGTAATATGCATAATAATCGTGAATGGCCGTCACCGCGAGGTGAGATACGATCTTCGAATTAGGTAAGGGTTCTGGGTGGCGGAATTTATCGAATGGATTGCTCCGTGTCAGATCCTACGGTATCGCCGTCCCAGAGACTTTGAGCGTCATCCACAGGGGAACGTGTGCCCATGGGGCTGCGGCCACCGGTGGAGTAGGACGAAGAGGAGCCGCTCGCCCAGTCATCAGAATCAGATTGAGGCTGGAATTCCTCATAGATGTCCAATATGGTGAAGCTTCCGTCCTCAGGATCACCAATCTCAACGTAGTCGTAGTCCCATCGGAATTCCTTGTCAGGCTGGATGCGGGGAAGGAACTTGGCGCGAGCCCAGAAGTATGCAACTCCGGCCACTGGCGAATGTATTAGCACGTGATATCAAACAAGCGTCAAAGTTTCGCCAACTTACGCAAACTGCCCGCAACCAGGTCCACGGCGTAGTGGTGCGAAAAGTACATGGTCGACCACCACAACCACATGGTGTAAAAGACGTAGACAGGGAAAAGCTTGGGGAAAACGTGTCCCATGAACAGTGTCTCCATAGTGGCCCAACCAGAGTGCAGAGATGGGAAAGCACCGAAAACCATGGGGGAAGCATGGAAACCAGAGGTGTAAAGGTCGACCCCGAAAAGCTTGTCAATTGCCTTCAAACCCGCAGCGTCACCGGCAATAGAGTAGTTTGCGGGTGCCAATCCATATGTATTCTCGTACCAGGGCGGGGAGCATGGGAAGACAAGCTGGATCAGGACGGCGGTGATGTTCATGTATCCAAAAGCGCGAGCCCAGATGCCGACCGTCCCCGGCGGGCCCCAGATGAACATGCAACCGCTAACAACAACGGGCGAGACATAGTGCACAACTCCGTAGGGAATCCAGGCAAGGAGGTCCAAGACGGTGTGCTTGTTGGCGGACAAGATGTTGCTCAAATTGGCGCCGTAGATGATATTTTCGAGGGCAGGGAGGACACGGACCCAAATGGCAGGCCTGTAGTCGCCTGAGATATATCTGGAGTTTGATGTCAGCACAAGTACGCGCAATCATTGCGTGCAGCATTAGTTGCGGTGGTGGGCTGTGCCACGGTCACCGAATTCATGCTTAATTTACGGCCAATGGGATCATGCTTGGCGGCATAGGAGGCGGTGCGCAATGAAGAACATTGGAAATCGACATACTTGCAACTTGAGAATAGAAGCAACCAGGTTAAAACGGGAAGGATTGGTAAGAGAAATTGGCGAGTGATTGGGAGGAGAAGGCCGGTCATGAGTGCTGTTGCAGCAAATGTCTTTGCAAAGGGGCCTGGCGACTCGCTCACCGAGAGAGCGAAGATGGCAATGATGGCAAGAATGAGATACTGGCCGTCGTATATGGACCACGGGTGAGTGCGCAGCGAACGCAGGGTATCGGCGGGCGACCACGACGTCTCGAGAGAGCTAATGGAAGAGGTGGGAGATTGTCGACTGCGGATGCGCGAGCGCGTGGCCCTCCATTTTCTGCGGACGCGGTGGGGAATGAAGCTAGGCAGGGCAGAAAGGCCTGGGACCTTTGTTCGCGAGATCATGTCGGCGGCTGCGGAGGAGTCGAGAAAGGCGAGGTAGCTCTTGTTGGTCATGGCTGGTGGTGGAAAGGTAGAGATGTAGCGATAGCGCCAGGGGATAGATGACGAGGGAGGAAACTCGGCGGGTGGCGGAAACACCAAAGGGGGGAGGCTGCTGGACTCGTCTCTGGGCGGCGGAGGGAGAGATAAGTGCGGAGAGACGAGGTGGTGTTTGGACAGAAGACGGGGCCAGCAAGCCGTGGGACGGAGAAGAGAGGCAGAAACGCAGAACAAGTCGGAAAGCAGGCGGAAGAGGGCGGACTAGATATGAAAGGCCGTGGAAGGTCGCGGATGGCTGAGGCTTGCTGGTGCCGGGGGGTTGGCTGGGCTGGGTCAGGCTCTAAGCCCGCGCTAGGACGCAACGGGAGCATCGGGGGCATTGGAGGGGCTATGGCGCCAGTGAGCGCTTCCCTTTTGGCACCACGACAGACCCATGAAGACCCATGAAGACCCATGAGTCTCCATCCCAGCGACCCAAATCTCGTCTATGGGTTTGATTACCACCTAGAACTTTTTTTTGTTGCTTAGGCTCCTGAGTGGTAAGTAGAGAAACTTGCCATGCCAACCGTTGTGGTGCTGTGTGCTGTGTGCTGTGTACAGCGTACAGCGTACAGCGTGCACCGTGAGACTCTTTACTTACAGCTGCCGTGCTAAATGCAGTGTTCGTCTGGGTTATGCGCTGTGACTGTGACTGCTCTTAACCCTCTCCTCCTACACTACATTACACTCTCTGCAACAGCCGGGCCCCCCCTACCCACTACTCCAGCTCTTCTGCACCAGTTCTCATCTCATAACCCTCCAAGAGGCTGACCCAAGCAGCCAGCTAGCCAGCGCATTCCCCTCGTTGGACTTTCTTACAGGCCTGCCTGCATTGCTCCAACGCTCGCGTGACGCCCCATTCCATGTAAGTACTTCTTACTGTCCTGTCGAGTCCTCTCGGTGCTCCGCGCCTACGATCACTTCCGAGGGCCCGACCTCCGTTTGCTGCTCGTCTCTCATCCACTCACCACTCACCATTCACCACCAAAGCCAGCAATTCTCCTCTCAAGCTCCCGCGTGGATCCGCTCCTCTAGCCGGCCTTAGCCACGTCGCTAGCCTGCAATGACATCAACATGCGCCCATCCAATCACCCTCCGTCCGCTCCACTACCACTTGCTGTACCTAGTGTACTGTGACTTCTGATGCCATGACTTTTAATTGCAATCTGACCATTCTTGAAAAAAAAAACCCCCCAAAAAAACCACCATCGGCGCTTGATGCTCTTGCGATCCACCCGCACTGCAGCCTCGCCGTGGCAACCACTGCTACAATACTAGTCACCACCCATGCAGCCGCCCTGGCCTGGCCTTGCACGACGATCCTGTCTCATGTCTCACAACGCTCTCGCCAGTGGGCAACAAAAAAAAGCCCTGGTGGCTCTCCGGGGGAACGCGAAACATGGCATGCAGCTCCCAACGCCCGCCACAGCACATCTGCACATCTGCCCATCTGCCCCGCTGCACCCGTTCAAACACGGTTCAAACAACCTCCTGCACAAAGCACACAAAGCACACAAAGCTCCTGCGTTGGCTCTTGTCCCTATCCTGTATGGTTCCTCCGCCCGCTGACTACATACTCTCACTACCTGACTCTCCATTATTCAATGTTACCACCCTTGACCCATTAGGCGCCCTCGACGCTCGGCCCCTTGAAGACCCGTTTCCCGAATCCCGCCCAGCGAACCTTCTTCCCAGATTGCCAATTTTACTTTGCACCTTCGTCTTTGTCACTCTCTCCACATCTCACTTCTCAACCGCCGTGTTTCGTGCGAGCCCTAGCTTCTCGTTGGCCAGGAACCATTTTACGCCCGCCCGACCCACCGACTCTTTACCTACTAGCTTTTTTTTCCTCCTTTGCTTTCTCCTTTCGCAATCGCATTTTTGCCTCAACCGCAATTGTATTGACAAGGAAAATTTTTTGTAACAACCCTTGCCCAATAGTTAGGCTAAACCATCTGACTGTACCCGCACCTCCTGTCTTGTCTTGTGTCCGGCCTTTGTGTACACCTCTTACACAAAACTGTGCATATCCGAATTCTGGAACCCGTCTGGTTCCTTTATGCTCGCACCCCCTTTTTGAGGCTTGGCCACCGTTGTGTTCTTACGGTTACCTCGACACTGTGCAAGAAACTCCGATAATTATTCAGGCCTTCTTCTTTCGCATTGTTTCATTCCCAGACTACTAATTCGGTCTCCCCTTTCACAGCATTTCTACTGTACAAGCCCGCGCACGCATTGCTTTGCTGAGACGCCCTCCCATTATATCCCTAAATAGACCATCCCAAAATGTTTTCAAACGGCCCACCCCAAGCCACAAAAACCTCGAGCACCGAAGGCACAATCGCATATACCCTGCCGCCAACACCCCTCCATCAAAGCCGTAACGCGTTTCACACGCGCAGCCCACCGTGATTCGCGCGTACCCGTACCCCGTATCCCAATCCCACCCCACCCCTGTTCCTCCCGTATCCCGTGTTCGCTCCTTTTCTCACACCATAGCAAGCAAGCAAGCATCCATCCATCCATCCATCCATCCCGAAAAGCAAAAAGTGGCTCTCGCGTGTTGTTTAATTGCCCCCAGCGCACAAATAGGTCCGAGCCACCCTGTCTGCTGCTCCCAACCAGTGACGCACGAGCAACGAAAACGATTCGATTTTGGATTATTTTGTCGACTGTGCTTCGGGGCATTTTGGAAATTGACGATGTGCCGCCTTGCCGTATCTACCTCCTTGCAGCCTGCAGCTTGTAGCTTACAGGCTTGCTGTCTTAACGCTCTCTCCCTGTTTCCCATCACATTCTTATTCGGTCAGTGAATAAGGACATACGGTACATACAATTCACTGGATACCACATGCTATCTAATTAAGTATCTACTTACAATACAAAAATAAATCCATCCTTACATTCCCATAGCCGCTCAGTACACATCTCAAAATACTTCGAGTTAAAGATAGACACACTCTGTATACCGCATTGGGTTTAAATCATGTAGGCTGCATCATAACTCCGCCTTGTGCTTACCCATACCCTTTCACGACCATACCTAGGTAGATTTAGCCAGCGAGATAGAAATAGACGGTACAACTAAATGGACGTTTCATCAATTGGATGGATGATTAATTTGGCTGTGCTGATGCTGTTGTACTATAACTGTTTACTTCAAAGCTACCACTACACTGCTGCTATGGACTAGAATGAATGGCTTTGTTCCAAGAGGGAAATAGGGAATACAGCGTTTGAGTCCCACATGACATCCCATGGATTTCTGCTTTCCAGAGCAACCCTCGGCATCATGCATGACCTTGCACAAGGATAAGTAGATACAACGATATCATCCTCGTATCGCATGTGCTACTCCCCGTACCATTCTACCTCTCCTCGAAAGCCTATCAATGGATGGCGACTGAACAGAAACTTCGCATAGCTCTGAACACACAGTAACAGCATCGAAATTAAATCCCAATAATCCCTGCATTCAAGGCGTGTCAATGAGAGACTCCACATACTCGTCCAGCTCAATGATCTTGAACTGCTCCCCCCACTTCGTCCTAAATTTGCGGTTCTTGTATCCTCCACTGGTTTGCTGTCTCCAACTCACCAGCTCTACCTTCCAGCCCTTTTTCAGAGCTCGTTCAACGTGAGCAAGAAATCCGTCAGAATGTTCAGCTTCAGCGCCGTCTCCGGTGGCAAGCACCATGGTCGTGGGGAACTCAGTATCGATGATGCTCTGGCACATCTTCAAGTGAAGAATCTCGTCCACCCCTTGCTCAACCCATTTCGGGGCTGTTGGGGTCGAGACGGATGGACCCGCTTCCGAATCGCTACCGCTGCCAGTGCCTCGTTGAGCCGCTTTGTTCCAGCCCACCAACTTCGCATTCTTAAAGAACTTCTTCCGTTCCGTCTCCTCGCGAGTGATGAACACTTGTTCATTCACATTGCTTTCATATCCTACCGCCTTAGAAGTCTCCACGAGCTTCGTAATTTGTGGAAGTGGATTGGCCTCTCTATGCGAGCCAGCAAATACACGCTTTGCAACTGGACGGCGTCGTTCCATGAGTAAGGCGAGGGTATCAAAAGACATATCATACGGTACCTTTCCGTACTGACGAAGTATATCCTTGAACCCGATCATAATGTTGGATGCATCAACAAAGATGTGGATGCCCTCGGCGGTGGTTTTCTCGTTGCACAATTGCATCGGCGAGACAAGAAATTTTTTGTCCTGCGGAAAATTGAGCATCAGCTGGTTGAGAAAGTGGAAATGCCGATCTACTTGGGGTCGAATCATGATCGTGGCCTGTCTAACTGGTGTGACTGGGGCAGGGGCTCTTTGATAAGTCTGCTGAGTCTGATAATTTTGCTGAATGTGAGGCTGTATAGTACTTGGGACAAGCCCGTTAATCTGACCGACGGGTATCATAGGAGTATACAAGACTCCACTCGATTGTAATTGCAACAAAACTTCCGGAGCGACTGGATACTGGTAGGGAGCGGGCGTACCGAACGGATTATACTGTGCGCATTCATTCGGTCCAAATGTTTGTGGGGTGAAAAGCTGAGTAGTAGAATGTTGAGGGGCAAAGTTGGGATGCTGAAAAGCTGAAGTCTGATGTGGGGGTGTTACAACTTCTGTTGTAATGGGAAGAGCGGACGGTTTGTTTTCTTTGCATAACTTATCCTGTTTTCCAGATTTTTTCCTCTTGTGCGTTTGGGGATTTACTTGCACGGGAGTAGTGGGCCTGACCTGGGCTCCAACTTTTGATTGAGAGTGTGTACCTGATTTTAGCGCGGGGATGTGTGCAGACTGCTCTATAGCTTTGTTGCGTGACGACTCTTGGGTTGCAGCATTAACAACTTTCGATTGAGACTGAACATTTGATTTTGCTGCTGCTGTGGGCGCTGCTTTTTCGGTAGCCTTGTTACGGGATGATGAACTCTGGGCTAATGCCTCCACGTCTTTTGCCTGCAACTGACCACCAGCCTTTGTTGAGTGTGCGGGTATGGGTAAAGGTACGGGCGCTGGCTGTTCAATGGCTTTGCTACGCAATGGATACCTGGACTCGTTCGCTAGATTTTCAACAACAGGTGTTTCGACAGGTTTTTGAGCCTTCTCGTTGGCCTTCTGGCCTTTTTCATTTCTGGCCTGTTCTTTTTCGACTAGTTGTTTGTCCTTACGCTCCTTCTCTGCTTCTTTGCGGGCTTGATGTTTCTTCTTCTTAGGCGAACCCGTTGAAGACTGGCGGCTAGCAGCTGGCCTCTGCAGCTGTTCCTTGTCTTCGAGGACCACATCTACTTCCTCCTCGTGGGTAGTATTGATAGTAAGTTTTTTGGATTTTTTATTGTTTTTAATGGGCTTCAAATCCTCCTTGGGTTTAGAATTTAGACTCAAGGTGTCCTCAACCGGCGACGGAAGCAGAGCGTCATCAGAGTTACTTAGGTCTGACTCTGGGTCAAATGGTGGCAGCGGTGGCGCAGATAAGCCGACAGCTAAACCCAATTGTTCGAACAACTTGCTGAAGCTCCCTAGACGAACGCCAATATTTGATGTCTCGCCATTCTCTGCCTCATCTTGCGAGCCACTCCGCCTCCTACCCCGGAGACCTGGGGAACCGACATCATGGACGTCTGAGTCTATGAGGTCCAGGACAGGACTAAAGTCCCAGCCTGTATCGAAGGGCTGAGAAGGCATGAGCTACTACGGGTCTATTGTGGATGTAAAGCGGAGAGTGGTAGAAGCGGTGAGAGAGCGATGGCTAGAGTATAAAGGGAACTGTGGCGATGTTAGCTTGATGAGCGGTGAATGCGCTGTCCTAGACCTCTAGGATCCCATTGTCATGTTAGGTAGATGCGTAGAATCAAAGACATCTAATAGCCAGGCTAAGTAGATATCAGGGCCATAATGAGTGTGCGATGAGGGAATGCATTGAGTTGGGACGTCTGTACGTACCGTATTTGGCAGCTTTGGTCTCACGCGCATGGTAGAACTTCCTAAGCAACAGGGAGTGACCGGGCTGTCTGTCGAGGGGATACGAGACCTCAGGAAGACGTAAAATTGAACGAGAGCTTAATATATAAACAACGAAGATGAATGCGTGTGCCTGTCGAGCTCGAAGACAGAGGAGGAGAAGGTGGTGGCGGGGGAGTTGAGTCGACGTGCAAGTCACTCGGCAGTTTCAGCCTCAGTGATTGGCCCGTGCGAGCGGCGATGACAACCGCTCATAGCTGCATGCGTCTGGACAACTGATTTGTCGCTCTGGCATGAGAATGTTTGAGTTGGATCAGGTAGACTATGGCAGCTCGAATTTTTTGCGGCACATAGGCTGGCAGGCATTGAAGGTGTTTGTACCTGGGCAACCCCGAATGCGGACCCCCAGCGAACATGCAGTGGCTGGCACATGGATGGACTCATGGACTCCCTTGCACCATTAGATATGTAGATAGTCGGAATACCAAACCAGCTGATCATTTCCCTCAAGCACCGCTATGTACTGGACTCTACTTGTACTATAGTACTGTGCTCGTATAGAACTAGTACTCTCGGGGTCCCTGTTGCCTCACCGCCTGTCTCTTTGAGAGCCTCGGATCATTGGAGCTGCCCCACTGCCCAGTTCGCCCAAAATGCCCCTCCTCCAAAACCCCAAGCTGCTCATTCTCACCGAGCCTTTTCGTGCGTCTCTACCACCATGTCGGCAGATTTTTGGGCAGGCTACGTATCGGGCGCCGCGGGCATCATCATTGGTAACCCATTGGACTTGGTGAAGACGCGCCTCCAGGCTGGGCGAATCGTAGCAGCAGCGAGTACGGAATCTACTTCTCCCGTCACCCCAGCGCCGCAAAGCTTCAAAGGCCACTTTGACCGTGCCGGCACTCTGGTCAGGGGTTAGTCATTCGCTCTTCCTGCCCTTGCCCCCATTGACTACTCTTTCACTCTCTGTACATTCCACACTCGGATCGCTGACCCCCTCTGCTCTAGCATAGGCGCAACAGCACCTGTTTTAACATATGGAGCCCTCAATGCCCTTCTCTTCGTAACATATAACCGCACTCTGACCCTACTTTCCGATAATCCTGCCTCTCCCACATCATTAGCCAAAGTCTGGATTGCCGGTGCAGCTGGCGGGTTTGCCTCTTTTGTTGTCTCCGCTCCCACCGAGGTCATAAAATGTCGCGCCCAGGTATCTATAGAAACGAACATAAGTTCATGGTCAATAGCTAGGGATACATGGCGAAGGGAAGGTTTGAGAGGACTATATCATGGAGGTGGAATCACTAGCATCAGAGATGCTGTGGGATATGGATTTTAGTGAGTTGCCTTGGAGAGAAAGAAATCATGCAGGAATCATAAACTGATCTAGAACCAGCTTCTGGTCTTATGAATGGAGCAAACAAGCTTGGAGTTCTCCCGAAGATACAGAGAGAGAAACGGCCATGAAAGTTCTGGTATGTGGAGGGCTTGCAGGCATTATGACCTGGGCATCCATCTTTCCACTAGATGTGGTAAAGACAAGAGTTCAGACCCAAGTCCTAAGAACATCGCTGCAAGGACAAGGTGAACAGCAAACTCTTTTACGATCTGAGACAAGAAGGCGGTTGAACGCGTTCGAGATCGCCAGAGAAGCCTACAAGGCCGAAGGTATAGGCGTTTTTTTCCGTGGTCTAGGCATTTGTAGTGTACGTGCATTCATCGTCAATGCTGTACAGTGGGCTACGTATGAATGGATGATGAAATTATTACAACAGCCCTGAGACAGTCTCGTCTACGCTGGTACACGAGCAGTTGTGGCTCCAATCCTTCTCCGACAGTTGTACCCTGGAGCCTACCTTCACAACATTATTTCAACAGAGTGTAGCATAAGAGAGGACTGAAGGACTGGCTGGTTTCACATTTCATATTTCATTTTGATGTAAGATGAAGAGTTTGAGGAGCTCCCACAAATTGGAAGCATATCGATGACCACTCAACTGGGCCTTACTTCCCTTGACCTCGCGTTTTAGAATACAGAAGGAAATAGATTTTGCCAGCCGTTGAATGAAACCCAAAAGAAAGGTCCTCCGTCGCCCAATCTGTCCGCCATAAAATGCAATCTCGCGGAGAGATGACGAAGATAGGTGAGAAGATGGGTCCTAAGATAGTTCCCCACCAGTGTGAGTAGCAGGAACCAGACGCATGTGGCTGACCGCGTGCTAACATTCGATGTAGATAGAATGGCGATCCACTCATGAGACTTGCTTTACATCATCTGGTCCTGCGTCATGCCACCTGTTTGCTCGGCGCCTTCCATGGCGTCGCCATTGCTCTGGTTGGTGTAGCGAACGTACGACAAGCCGAGGGGCCTTCCACCATACTGGTAACCAGTGAATTTGGCTGTCACTTTGTTAGAACCTGAACATAACAAAGTCACTATGAAAACGATGTTTACTCACCAATGGCAGTTTCCGCGTCTGCGGCCTTCTCAAACTCGACCACGCCAGTGCCGCGAGAGCGTCCATTGGGCTCGTACTGGATCTCAGCACGCTCAACTTTGCCGATCGTGGTAAAGAGCTCGACAAGATCTTCGTTGCTGGTGGACCATGGCAGATTGCGGACGTGGATGATGTTGCTGAGCTCACCACCGCCGGTTGCGAAGTCTGTGAAAGGGTTTGGTGGATTAGAGGGAGCATTGGGGTCGAATGCTGGGGCAGCAGCAGCACCGCCACCATACCCACCACCGCCTCCACCATACCCACCTCGTCCTCCGAAGCCTCCACCGTAGCCTCCGCGACCACCGAATCCACCACGGCCACCGAACCCACCGCGGCCGAATCCACCTCCAAAGCCACCGCGGCCGAAACCGCCTCCAGGAGCACCAGCGAAACGATCCTCACGCACTTCTAGATTGCGGCCCTGCCATTCATAGCCATTAAATTGGTTGATAGCGTTTCGGGCATCCTCGACCGTCTCGAAGGCGACAATACCAGATCCCTTGGGGCGACCGTCAGCAGCAACGTGAACGTCGGCGCGCAGGACTGAACCAGTATGGGCTGCCTGTCGGAAAAGATCCTTCAGGTCTTGCCAACCGACATTGTAAGGAAGCTAGTATACCAAAAGTCAGCGCGCATGCCTCACTCAAGGGCGGGAGTGGTGAGGGAAGAAAGCAAGGAATAGGGTACAAACGTTGGCGACATAGACCTGTCTGCCACCACCTCCGGCAGGACCTCCGCCGTAGCCGCCTCCGCCGCCTCCATAACCGCCGCGCATTCCTCCGTCGAAGCCTCCGCGCGAGGCAGTGGGGTTGGTGAAACGAGGCTCGGCCTCTCGATCTTCGCGAACGTAAACGAGTCGTCCCATTAGGTTCTGGTTACTGAGCGTCGCCACGGCGTTCTGCGCCTGCTCTCGAGTTGCATATTCCACGATGCCACATCCCTACACCCAAGCAAAAGCCAGTCAATTTCCATCCTTCTCTCAAAACAAAACCAAGCCATCATATCATTACCTTTGACATTCCATTGGGCAGGAGTAGTACATCAGCGAAGAGAACCTCTCCAGCTGCAGAAGGTTAGCAAATTGGGTCTCTAATGGTCAGTATGGAGGTGAGGGCGCAAACAGTCGTACCTTGTCGCATGAAGTCTTTCAAGTGATGCCATTTTACATCGTAGGACAGGTTGCCGACATAGACGCGACGGTCTTGCTGTGAAGATTCTCGGATGCTCTGCATCATGGTTTCCTTGTTCTCGGCGGGGCGTTGCTGGCCTCCACGACTAGCTCCGTAAGACGACGACTGATAACCTCCAGCGCCCTGGGCACCACCAGCGGGGGATCGTGAGCGACGGTCGCTATGACGATAGTCCTCTCGGCTGCGGGATCGGCTGCGGGGTGAGTAGGAGCGTCGAGAGCGTCGCGGCGAGCGAGATCGACGACGGGGCGAGCGGTCGCGCTGTTCGTAATTGTCAGTTTCGTACGACATTGCGGATAGCAATTTCGCCAGCAGTCAAGCAAGAAAAGCACGAAGGGAATGACGATGACGGTCCTCGGATAGAGGAATGGGAGGATGCGGGCGCAAGATGAGACACGCGACTGATGGACGAGTCGGTCGCGAGTGGAGGTTGAGTTGCGCGAGCGAGTGAGCAAGTAGTCGAAGATGAGGTTGAGCGGCCTTGGCAAGCGCCCCGAGCTCAGCCCAGCAACGGCAACAGACGCAGCAAAAAGGTTGAGTCACGTGTCCACGCCACAGCGAGAGGCGCAAGTGCACCGCACAGAGCTTTGCTGCCTTGCGGGCACGCAATGCTCATGCCCAACCTCGGAGAGGCCTGAGGACGATGCTCACGGGGACAGTAGAGCGGAGGCTCAATTGCACACTGCACGGGGGGCCGCAGTGCACCGCCGACGGCTGCTCAACGACGAGGGGACGCGAATCGCGAAGCGCAGCGGGAGGCTGTGAGGCTGTACTTACCGCGGACGGCCGGTATGGATCTAGGGATCGCGGTCAGTGGGCGGGGATGAGACGAGACGAGACGGAGCAGCAGCAGCAAGCGGCGACAAGGCCAAAGAGCAGAGAGAGGAGGCGAAGGGGGACGGACAACGGGACAGAACAGGGCAGGACAGGAGAGAAGGTCGACGGGACACAGATGGGACAGAGGGACAGAGGGACAGAGGGACAGATGGGACAGATGGAATGGCAGAGACTGAACGCAAATCGATGAGAGGGGAAGCCACGGGGAGTGGGAGTGGGAGAGAGGGGCAAGAGTTACCCATAACGGCTCCAACGGATTAGAAGTAGCAAGCAGCCAGCAGCAGCAGCAAGCAGCAGCAGCAGCAGCCGTAACACGCCTCAACTTCTAGCCAGCTGAGAGCGGGTGGGGCGTGCGTGCGTATGAATGCACAGTGCTGCAGCAAGACAGATTGCGCTTCTTCTGCTGCCTCCAGCGCTGCGCCTGATGACGCCGTCTGAGCCTCGATTGAGCGAGGCCTCCCCACGGGCAGCACGGCCAGGCAGAGGGTGGGCCAATGGCGTGCGGAACAAGAGCACCGCGAGCGACGAGGAGGGGGATTGAGGGATGAAGGACGACCCGGCGGGCTGGGTGGAAAGACGGCGACGGTAAGGTTGCAAAACCGCTCGGGGCCTCCTTGAAAGACAGTGGAGATGTACTCTAGTAGCGAGCGAGCCCAGGCTAGGGGGGTAGGAAGGGGGAAGGGGGAAGGGGGAGGGAAGGGTGGTGGGGTCGAATGGTTGGGTCTTTGTGATTACGGTAAGTATTGTCTGGCTCAAAGCTGTCTGACAGAGACAGACTGTCTATTTACCACCGAGGCAGGATGGGTAGGAACGGGGTCATCTGGCGGGGCACTGGCTCGATGTCGGGACTCAACTCAAGAAGGTATACTGGGAGGGATGATGACACGCGCGGCCTCGAAAGGAGCAGAGAGCAAAGGCTGGTCGGATAGAGCGTAGCCTGAGTACCGTATGGTAGAGTCTAGTCGTGACAGTCGCAGCGGTAGCAGCAGCAGCAGCAGCAGCAGCAAACACCTTGATGGTAGCCGCAGCGTTCTCGGAGTGGTGTCAATTCAACATCCGTCGTCGCCCTACAGACCACTATGGGAATTAGCAGGAATTAGCTACCGCCAGACCCACTACGGGACGCGGGCGCCGTGCGCTGCGGAACAAACCCGCTTCCCCTAAGCCGGTAGACGAGCCAGACGAGAGAGGACGAGGGGGGCGATGGGAGCCCTATGGCCCAACCTCTCGCCATTCATATCCATCTTGTCCTCAGGGCGGCGCCCGCATCTTCAAAAGCTACTTTGTGCCCTATCCCTCCAACCCGGCGTCGCTTCAGAACCCCCACCTCGTTGCCTTTTCGCCAGCACACACGGCACCAGCTACTACTCCAGCATCAGCGTCAGACCACGGCACGGAACAATGCCCTCTTCGGAACCAAACCTGGCGCTGCTGGCCATCCCAAATAACCCAATCTTACCAAAGAGCTAGGGAGGGCAAACATCCACCCAGTGCCTTCGCCGTAATGCCCAGCTCGCTCGCTATGCCCTTACGACCCCGGATTGGCTACCGCCTTCGCAACGAAGGCGCTTTTTCCTTGTGTCGGGTGTCACCAACGAATTTCCCAACTCCCTTCCTAAGCCAACCCCATCCTCCAAAACACCTCCAACGACAACCTCCCCACGCACCTGTCTGCATCCTCCAGCACGTCAACCACCGGATCCCAGGCGATTCCAGATCCTGCTAGCATCGCCGATGCGAGGCATCCAGGAAGTGGATATGCTCGGCCCGGAGTTTGAGCACCCTGTTATGTATGCTCGGCTCGCTGTCTATGGTGCCGCATACATGAGGTGGATTGGCTTGCATATCCACAACCACTGTGCTGTTGTCTTGTTTCTCAAGGAGCTAACGCTGTGACCTGAGATCGTGCCCTTAAGTCTGCGGATCCCGAGTGGGGCATCCCGTCGTACAAACACTCTGTGTTCCCTTGACGCAAACCGAAAATGCAGGTGTGCGATATGCAAAGCGTTGAGCAAACGTGATGCCGAACCCTCATGCATCCCCGGTCCAATACTGGACACTTGGCGATACTCGCCGCAGGCTCGAGTGGGTCCATTATTATTATCGGTGTATAACAAATAGTCTAACAGAGAGAGAAGCCGTGCCAGGAAGGCAGATCTCTGCTACATTAACCTCATGCAGGTGCGTGCATAGAGGGAAAACTACAGCCGCCAACTCATAGAATTCTGGTTACCCAGTGGTCCAGTGGCTGCATTTTGCTGCGAGAATTCAGACTCGCCAGACGCACGCAAAAATAAGGTTAATGTTCCTACCCTTTCTCCGCGCTTCAATTGTCTTTCGGGGAAATGGGGTGGGATGAGACGCGAATCGGGCTACACAAAAGGTACTCGCCAACGAGCTGAGCGTTTGTCTGATATTTTGGCGAAAGTCCAAAGTCTGCCTGACCATGTCTTAGCTACCATTCTAAAGTTGTCATTGCCCACCTGCACACACACAAGGTGCCAGAAAAGCATTACCGATGACTATGATTCCACGAGCATCCACGAGTCGTTGTGAAAATCCTGCTGACTTACTCCTCCAGAATAAGAATAAGCCTCGGATCAATTCGTTTCCGCTGAACTGTTGTCGTCTGGCGCCTGCCTGTAATACGAAGACGTATCCTTGGGCGAAAATTTTCTGTAGTGAGGTGGGCCATCCGGGCCATCACGCTGCAATTCAGCTCAGTGCCGTGCTGAGAATTGATATGGACGTTGCATCCAAGAAACCAAACCAAGTCAATTGCCGGGAATTAACAGTCCTTTGTGTGAACCGAAAGCGAGCTGCATGTGAAAAGAAATAGGCTCTTTGCCTTATCTTTTCATTTCGCAGCCTAGCAGCATAAGCGTACCAGGAAGAATTTGCCTTCCTTCCCTGACAGCCAGACAAAAGATAACAGCCATACATATGGTCGCCCTGCCGGGCATCATGCAGCTCAGCTCGCGAGGATCGCCAGTTAGGCAGAGCTTGCTTTCAGGCTTGTTCCATGCTTGGGTAAAATCACGTGGTTGCAGCTTCTTCGCAAGAAGTTGCGCTCATTGTATGAAAGTGGCAAGAATAATAGTCCTAGATGTCTTTCTTTCATCGTCAAAAAAGAATTGACGCTCAATTGCAGTTTCTTGACATACACGCGTTGCTCAATTGCTCTGGAAGCGGTCCTCAAACCAAGGTGCTCGGCATAGATACCTAAACCATCAGCCTCTTGAGTCACGGTGAGCGCGAAGACAAGATCATCTGCCAAGCAGCATTACCATAAAGTATTTGTAGATAGCCAGTTCCTTGACGTAAGAAATTTTATCTGCTCGGTTGCTGATGTGTTCTCAAAAGCTGTGAGGACTTCGGTAATTGGGTGGCTGAATGAAATGTCCCTGGAAAGATTTCCAGCACATCCGGATATGGATGAGGTCTTCAAGGTTGACCTGTACGCTGCCTCATATGCTCTGAGAGAGTGAGATGACGGATGTGCCCGGATGCAGCTGGAAGTAAATCACGGGCAGTCTGAGACGAAGTTGTGATCAGGTCCTTCGGTCCAGCTGCTTCACGCATTCGTAGCTGCCTTGGATCTAACCCCGCGGTGTCCGAGATGACATTCTTCTCATTAGCGGAGCAGGACTTTTGAGGCCAGGCTCCGCGCGTGGACTGTGTAGCAGACACCACCCCCTCGATAGATCTTAGTATGAAGGAAGTGAAGCCGTAATCGCGTGTTGCGCTTGCTTGTTCGAAGCCAACAGGCTGTGTATTGTAGTGCGCAATAAGTGCCTGCCTTGAACCTTCTGGAACGGCAGAACTGTACCACTGGAATAATTGAATAAAAAGCAGGATACAGCGAAGTGCAGTCATCATTTTCAAGGTGATAGTGAACTAGCTCAACCTTGAGGCACTTCAAAATTGGAAGACTAAGCTTGATCGTGTCGAGGATATGAAGGGCCACACTGGTTTGGAGATCGGCGCTGAAGTGGTTCGTGAATGATAGGAGAGCATTTGGGTTTCATTGCGTCATCAGCAGCGAGACAGAGGTCGGGGCTGTTCGTACTTGGAAGGGGCCGACTAGAGGGAAAGCTTACCATAACTGAACGATGGATTGAAGAACCTCTATATACTACTATGTTTGCTGTCTTTTAAGTTTGCTCATGTGGTATGGGGGGAAACAATTCGCAATCGCACCTGCCCTAACTGTCCGCGCTCCTTCCTACGACATGCACGGAAGTTACACAGAGAATTGCCGCGTCATCACTCACAAGCTCAACTCTAGTTGTATCGACTATTAAACTATATCAAACCAGCCCCAAGTTGCTAGATTCTATCTTCATCCATGCTATAGACCTTGGTTCGTATTCCACCCTTTAGAACCCTTTCTCTAGTACCGCAACACAGAGCATACATTCGACTACATATTTTTATGATGCAAAGAACTAAAGAGGCTGGACCCGGTGGGAGATCCATTCAGGTGGATAATGAAGCGAATTAGGGGAACAGCTATTTAACACTTCTCACTTTTAGCTGCATTGGATGGCAGTCATGCTGATGATACTGCAATCATTCACGAGAATCTCATGATCAATCTTAGGTGTCATTGTTGCCAGTTCTGACAAAAATTCCGAAGTCGTGGCCATTACACGCAATCAGTTTAACATCTATATCAAATGAATGGCTTCAAGCACTTTGAGCTCATAGATCAAGTAATCTCATGTATCAAGAAGAATAGTATGAAACGCTTTGCACATCCAAACAGTCAATAGCCTGTCGGACCGTGAACCTGGGAAGCGGGACCAGAAGCCGTCAAACGACAGTAGGATGATGCTTGAGGAGCAAAAGCTAGGGAAGGGAACTAGACGCACGGGAACGGATCTGTCTATGCGTAAGAGGTGCTCGAGCTTTTTGGCTAGAGGATTCTGCTCTAGAAAACGTGCTACCAGGAACCAGGCTGACTCGCAGGCACATCCGCTCTATTATGTGCTTTGGGTGGCAACTGAACTTATATTACCACTGTCCCGGCTTCAACGCATTACTCAACTGGCGGTCCGGCCCGTTCAGCTTCACCCTTTGCAATACCGTTAGAGCTGTAGGATAATTGACACAGTGCCCCAAGATTTGAGACACGATTCTTCGATCAGAATCTTGAAGAGTGTACCGCCAGACATGTCTTGGAACAACTAATAATCACCGGAAATAAGTTGGTTGGGCTTTTGGCAACAGCGATAGCGGGCGAGAACTTCGGCGAGCTCCAAATTTCATAGACAAACTCGACGAACCCAAACCACGCAGCCTCTTTCGATTATCAGTGGGGCAGGGGCGTCGAAAACGTGGTGAAGAGTTTCTCTTCTCACAATCCATTTCTGACGAATTCGCCGCCCGAGTTATCTCCTAAGTCTAACCTAATTAGGATATTACACTATTCCTCTTTCGCACTAGCCTTAAGGCCTTCCCGAAGGTCCCAGTTAACTAGACATTCAGTTTGAGTGTTGTCAAGGAGAATCCGAAGGAACTCCGTGATATGTTTTCGAGAATATGAGCCTTATCTCTTGTGACGCAAATCGATCCTCGGCCGTGGATACCTCATAAATATAAGAGTTGCTCCTCCCAAAATGCAGATCAGAACCATTCGGTCATTTCAAAGACCACCCGTTCCTTATTTTATTCCTAATTCTTTAGAGGTTTCCTAAGATTTTAGATCAATCTATTATCATCTTTTAGGCATCATCCAAGAAACCAAAAAATCTTACAATACTTCCATCACAGCTTTTGGGACTCGATATCCAGCGATTATTAACTTTCATTCCACATTTCCACTATCTTTGATCAACTTAGACAGAATCACTCTCCTGCTGTACTGGCTCAACATGACAGAAAGCACGATACCACACACATCAAACGATGATGTCGCTTCAGAAATCACCCAAGTCGATGAACCAAAGTTCGAACCTATCCGGCATACTGCCACTTTCGACGGAGCCGATGTTGTCAACCTTCCCAATCGAACTTTGAGCAATGAAGCCAACTTGGAGGAGTACACTGAGGAGACCATTGATGGGCAGATGCTCAGAGAAGTGAGGTCGAACGCCACGGGAAAGATCGAACGCTACGAATTGATTACATGGAAAGTGGACGACCCAGAGAATCCGAAAAATTGGTCAAAGGCGTACAAGTGGTGGTGTACCATGTGTGTAGCTTTTACATGTTTTGTTGGTGAGTGGCATGTTTCTTCCGTTCATAGCACCAAAAGAGAAACTAACAAGCAACCTCAGTGGCATTCGACTCTGCCGTTATCACTGCCGATATCGAAGGTGTTGCTGAAGAATTCCACGTCAGTGAAGAAGTTGCACTTCTTACTATAACTCTTTTCGTTGTGGGTTTCGGTGTCGGTCCAATGGCCTTCGCGCCTCTTAGCGAAATCGTCGGGCGACGACCAATTTACGCTAGCACTCTACTTGTTGCCGTTATCTTCACGATTCCAGGCGCAGTTGCGAAGAACATTGCTACATTACTAGTTACTCGAGCCCTAGCTGGTATCGCCTTCTCAGCGCCAATGACTCTTGTTGGTGGTACGCTTGCCGATCTATGGAGAAACGAGGAACGTGGTGTGCCTATGGCAGCTTTTTCAGCGGCGCCTTTCATAGGCCCAGCTGTAGGCCCTCTTGTAGGTGGGTTCTTGTCAGATGCAACGGGTTGGCGATGGTTGTACTGGATCCAGTTGATTCTCAGTGGAGTCGCTTGGGCTCTGATCTCATTCACCGTTCCGGAGACTTATACACCCAAGTTGCTTGCCAAACGAGCAAAGGAAATGCGCAAGGAGACCGGCGACGACAAGTACGTTACTGAAGAGGATCTGGATTTGCGACCGCTTTCCCAGCGATTACGACTCTTCCTTCTCCGGCCATTCCAACTTTTATTCCAGGAGCTCATTGTTTTCTTCATCTCCCTGTACATGTCTGTCCTTTACGGGTTACTATACATGTTTTTCGTTGCGTAAGTGTTTAATTTGAGATGACAAGAGACCTTCGGCTAACTCCCCTAGATACCCAATCGTATACCAAAAAGGCAAAGGCTACAGTGCGGGAACTACTGGGTTGATGTTCATCCCCATCATGGTATGCTCTAATTCTACCCCATAAATCTCAACCCTCCTTGCTCACCAACACTGTTTAGGTTGGAGTTCTTCTCAGCGCCGCCTGCTCCCCGTTGGTGAACAAACATTATCTACACTTGGTCAAGAAGCACAACGGCAAGCCACCCGCAGAAGCTCGCTTAATCCCCATGATGCTATCTTGTTGGTTTATTCCAATTGGTCTCTTCATTTTCGCTTGGACATCATACACAGATCTCCACTGGGCGGGACCGGCCTTTGGCGGATTCCCAGTTGGCTTCGGCTTCATCTTCCTGTACAACAGCGCGAACAACTACTTGGTCGATTCCTACCAGCACCAAGCTGCTTCCGCGTTAGCCGCAAAGACTTTCCTGCGATCTTTCTGGGGAGCCGGAGTTGTGCTCTTTACAAATCAGATGTATGACCGCCTGGGTGATCAGTGGGCTAGTACATTGTTAGCATTTATTGGTTTGGCATGCTGTGCGATTCCGTTCGTTTTTTACTACAAGGGCGCTGCTATCCGCAAGCACAGCCATTTTGCTTATAGCCCGGATGAGGAGAACGAAGGCAAGGCGTGAAAGCAAGCCTCTTGCGCTTCTCTTGAAAGAGGAGGCTTCATCCAGCCCCATGGTTAGTGCGAGACATTGCAATGTCAGACCTAGTCAGCTTTCTCCTGCCAGTTTCCACACACGGGACTGGTAACGCGACTTCATTTTGGGCTTGCAAAGGCTCGGAGTTTTGGTTTTTAGTAGGGTGGATAGTATTGACAATAACTTTTGCACTAAAGGGCGCCAGGGTGTTTTATACCTAGTCTGGGTAGAAGTATGTTCAAAATAGGAGTTCAAACTTATATATGCGTAAATCGATAATACCAAACTGAAAAATATTACGTACGGTTCATTTGTCATGCCCATAAACGTGGAGCTCGATGGCCTTGCATTAAGGCTTAGAACACCAAAAGCACTACCTAGTTGAGAAGTATTTTCCGATCCGGCTTAAAATACCAGCAACATAAAAACGGAGGGAGGCCTCCAGTGACGTGTACTGATCTGTATTTCGAGACTTTTCAGTGCTCTTTAGATCGACAATGTATCATGAATTCAGCTGCAGAGGGCCTTGGCGATTGAGGTCGCCTTCCCTATATTGCGTACAGTGCGTCGTGGTACTCATGCAAGTGCTAGCATTTACGTAGGGCCGGTTCTACCATCTTCCTGTCTACTAGTTTATGTTGAGGTCGCTGTAATTGGGACCCGCTATGGATGCTATGCTTCGGCACCTGGTGGCTAATGCGAAGGATGTATACACTCTGAGCTGTTTGTTGCTAGCAAGATGACATGGGATAAAGATACTTGTAAGTTGCGAGTCCAGGTCTGTCAATTGACAAAGCAAAGCTTCCGCGATTGGCCTTGAATTCCCAGCCTTGAGCCATTCATAGGCGATGTTTCCGCCAAGAAACCGTCATTCGCTTCCTCCCCTGTCCGCTTCGCGCGTGGGGCCTTTCCGATCGATGGACGAACCGCTTTCTCCAATCCTGCCAAAACCGTCACGACCCAAGACCATTCACCCCAGTGTCCGCCATACATCGAGTCCCGTTGTCGCGATGGACGACTCCAAGCCGCAGGCGCAGTCGAATGCGCCCTCCAACTTTACGCCAGACGTTCCCCCGAGAGCTGATATTGACGAGATACTGCGGAGAAAGCGGAAGGCCAGAGAGTACAAGGTACGCATTGGAATGCACACGATCGCAGGAATTAGGGAAAAGAATGGCACGGGAATCTGCTACAAGTCGCCAAAATTAAACAACAGATTCATCTCGCAGGATCGATTGTTGAAGCATACGCTGTGGCGAAGAGCGATCAAGTTGGGCTCAACAAGCTGAGAACTGACTCTGTGTTAGGCGTGCTACCCGTGCAGACAACGAAAAGTCAAATGTGATCAGAATGTCCCGTGCAAGACATGCGTTGTTCGAGAACACCCAGAGCTATGTACCTACCATCCACCTACGGAAAGTCACCCACCGGCCAAGCGGATCAGTATGGGCATTGGACAGAACGGGAACGATTTTTCCAACGGCATGGTCCACATACATGGCGGCACTGTGACGCTACCAAGAGAGGTACGGACAATGGCAGTAGCAAGTTCGCGACGGTACTGACCTTTGTAGGATTGGGAACGCATTTGCGCGAAGCTACAGACTGCGGAGAAGTCGCTCGCTGAGCTTAAGAACTCCATCAGTAGTGTATCTGAGGTCGCTCCTCCCACTAATGGATTCTCGCCCTCAACAGCAAACACACCTTTGGCGGCGCCCGCGCCGATAGATAGCGAAACGAGCCACGTACGGACACAAGGCATCCATACTCGTAACGATTTCACGGGTCAAACTATTCATATCGGACCAAGCTCGGTGCCTGCGCTTGTAATGGCTTTAGGTCGCGGGGACACACAATGGGCGCCAGGTGTGCAGGATCTATTGGGCAAGAAAAGCATGCTTCCGATCTTTGGACTCGACAATGAGAGTGCGACATATCCATTTGTCGACCTCTGGGGACTCCCACATGGATCCATATCTCGTGCAAATGAATTGGCAAACGCGCTTCCAACGGATTCCGAATGCTTGAGCTTTTTCCGTTGCTATCGCGAAACTGCGCATGTTGTTTACCCCGCCGTAGGAGACATCGAAGGCATTGAGTCAGATCTTTTGCTCTTCCTCATTAACCGTGCCAGCTCGCAAAATGGGGCTGGGGTTACAGATCAGCAAATCTACGGCAAAGATTTTCATTGGATAGGCCTCGTTTTCGCCATTCTTGCTTCGGGATGCCAATGTTCGACCTTACCACGGAAGGAGAGGGAGTTGACATCGCAGGTTTACGTGTGTTGCAGTTTTGAATGTCTTCGTTTTACCAACTTCCTGTCGCACGCGAACCTGGAAAACATCCAGACGCTTCTTATCCTCGGAAATGTGATCTCGAACAATATGAACGCCGGCGTGGCCTGGAGTCTTATGGGCCTGACTGTGCGTCTCTCTCAAACCCTTGGGCTTCATCGGATGTGCCCACCTTCTACCCCAGTACAGCAGAAGATTACCCGAAGTAAAGTTTGGTGGGCATTGTTATGGCAAGATTCGTTATTGTCGATTTCGTACGACAGAGCCTCTTCGACGACTACAATTGATCACACCGTTCCACTAAGCCAGCATACAGCCCCTGGGACAAGAACGTATGTCGAAAGCATGTACCGTCTTTGCAAGGTTGGACTCGACATTGTTCGTGAACGACAACGTCCACAGAACTCTCACGACGCTTTGATGAGGATTACCGAGCATCGCAACGAGCTTCAAGAGATCATGGTGGATGCCGCCGACTATCTGAAAGATTCCAGGCGATGTAGGTCCATGCGGGACCAGCTAGAGCATTGGGCGCTCTATCTTCACATCTCGTATATCACCTCCGAGCTTTGCCGACCCGCAATCAGCCCTAGCACGGCCAATTTCGATTTGTCGAAAACGTTGAGGAAAACCTGTATCGACAGTCTCACCAATACGGTTGAAGCGTTCCTTGGACTGCAAAACATGACCCCTTTCGCCACTCGCTCCTGGGCCTCAGTCCACCGATCGCTTAGTTCTGCGCTCTTACTAGGAATTCTCGGAGAACACAATCGCAATGAGAGAGCACGCTCTCTACTTCAGAATCTCATTCAGGTCCTAGGAGATGTCACGGCGAATGTAGATCCTGCAGAGTTGTCTGCACCAATTACTCGATCTGTATCAGCCCTCCAGCGACTTCTCAGTATCCCACAATCAACGACAGCCCGAAAATTGAGTGAGTCTGGCTCGGGATCTCAGTCATCTCCAACATTGAATACGTTTACGGCGGATGACATCAACGGAGCGTTGGGCAGCATTGAAGGAGTGAACATTTCACAATCACCACTCATGGGCTTGGATTTAGACTCATCACCTTACGCGCTTATGGAATCCATTGTTTGGGGTGCACAGAAGACGCCTTGAACAGCAAGCTATGACGCGGTCTTGTCCAGACCCACAGACCCACTACTCAGGTTTTGATCCACGGCCTCTTCCGTACCACGGCGGAAATTACCCTACGACCATCATCCAAAGCCACTAGAACACGCCAAGAAGGGATTAGAACGAAGATCACGATACTAGGAGTGCAAAGCGCCAAGCCCTTTCCCGAACGCGAGATAAATCATACTACCTCCCCTTCGGTATCACGATACAGCATAACGTTACTCACTGATGAATCAATGGCACGGGAAGTTCCATACCATTGCCCTCGTTGCAATGAGCACGACAGTATCGAGCGAAGCGCGGCCTCAGCTTTACATGCAAAGGCAGTGAAGCAGCGTAAAAGTGCAACAGTTTATGCTCTAAGCTTTGAGAAAAACCGGAACCAAAAACCCCCATCTCAAGAAGAATTAAATTTTTTTTTTGCAAAGGCTTTTGAACGGGCGTTGTAGTCAAATAATCATCGGTGCAACCAAGGTTACTTATAGTATGCGTACAGCAAGTGACTTGTATTATTTTACTTTTTGGTTCAACATTTTTTGCTTCCATCCTGTGAATCTTCTTGTTCTCTAGGCAACCAGAACTGCATATTACTTGGTTGTCGTCCGTTTGCTTTTCACTGCACACACAAACAATGGACAATAGCGCGTTAGCCTTTCACCAGGCGACATCTCGCCTCCACATAGCGGCCACCAGTCTCTATTCAGCACCACCCTGCTAGTCCACTCCCTACTACCTATGCTGCAGACAACTTCGAAATACTTCATCTCTCTCCTAAGACCTTACAATCTTATGAACTGCCCCAACCACTATGCGCCGCCCTCAGGATATGTCTGACCTTATTGAATCCATCCCTCCTCTAAATGAAGCGCTCACAACAATCGACCGCCAACTGACGATCTACGGTGAGGCCAAACGCCAATACGAAGCACTGCTACGCGAAAGCCGCGGTGGTGGACGCCTTCGCTCGTCTCGCGCGTCACGCAAACCAGTTGACGTCGCGCTGTATTATCAGCAAATCTTCGAGACTGTTACCAAGCGGCTACCGCAGGACACTGTGTTGAAGCTTATGCATATATGCTTTGCGTACAAGACAAAGAGGGGGGTGCTTCTCTTCTTGGATAACTTTCGAGATGACGATTTCGGATGGGTGAAAGATTTGAAGCGTGTTGTCAGAGACTCTGGTGAGGACAGTGCTTTCGAGTATGGCATTACAGACCACAGGAACCTCGGTGCTGGCGATGGGAAACTATTGGGTGAAGCTTCGAAACAGCTGCAAAACATCGAAGACATCACCCTAGTACATCCCGTGCAAAACGAGTCGACTTTAGCCACCACTGTGCGCTCCAGAGGCGATAGGAAAACTACGAAAAGACAAATTTGCTTCATCATCCCAACTTTGCCTTTGGCATACCCAACTGAGTTCTTCTCCGCGCTCGGCGCGCACGCTCACGGTCCGAGGCCTAGCGTTACTAGTTTGCTACATTATCCAGCCATGCTGCGTATTGCAGTGAATTTCTCCCTCAAATCAATACACCTCAACACTCTACCTGGCTACAACAAACACTTCTTAGAAGACAAATCCTGGAGTTCTTTCTTTAAGCATATGCTTCAAGGGCACGGACATTTGATCAAGGAGGATGGTAAAGAACTGAAGATGGCTGATGACGACGGTTACAATCAGAAGGAGCTAGACGCATGGATTTCCGGGTGGTTCTCTGGGAGACATGGAGGCGGCTCAAGAGCAAAGAGGAAGAGGCAAGCTGAGGATGAACAGCAGGCTTCGTCCGAGAAGAGCAAGAAGATCCGAAGTAGTGCGAACAATGAGC
This sequence comes from Acrocalymma vagum, assembly GCA_028476805.1. NCBI lineage: Eukaryota > Fungi > Ascomycota > Dothideomycetes > Pleosporales > Acrocalymmaceae > Acrocalymma > Acrocalymma vagum. The sequence continues at coordinate 217,786 of JAQGEP010000018.1, forward strand.
AGGGGACAGACCAATCGAGTGCACCTCAAGTCACAAGAAACAAGAAAGCGAAGGAAAAGAGAGTGAGCTTTAATGGGACCCCAACCATTCGAGAGATACCGATCAGGCGAGGTAGAGGAGTCAACAGGTGGAGAACCGGACATGGTTAGACTATCAAAGTCATAATCGGACATGGGAAACAGGGTTAGTGCTTGTCAATTGGAGATGCCTATTCCTTTTACCCAGCTCGCTTCGAATTAGGGCGCCTTTTGGGCAGTGTTTATCTCCTGTGTCATTCTCACTCCGATCTTGTATGATTGGACTTGTAGATTAAAGCTTTTGGCCAAAAAACGTATCCAAAACTCTTTGTGGGCAAACAACTTAGTTGTGAATAAGCCAATATTCATGATCAGATGCATTTTAGGTTTTCATGAACTGCCAAGGCGCAATTGCCAATTCGATGAGGTTGGTTTTAATGAATTGTTGCGCAAGGGAAGAATCAGCTTGACGTCACCTTAAACGATCATTGGCCAAACCAAAACACTACATATCCTGTTCATGAGCTTGCACCCGCCCTCATCCGCTTCACATCCTCTGAAAACAAAAGCAGTCACTTGTTCATTTATCTACCACGGCCAACGCGAGAACTTTAATGAAACAGTATTGAGCCAGGTGCAAAACTCTTTAAAACATCAACACCAACAATTAGATCAAAAAGAAGCGTCAACCCAGTACAGTAGCAAGAAATTGTGTCGAGAAACCGAGAGTGAGGAGATGGAGACACCTGAGGTTCAAGGGGAAAGTGGGCATAATCATACGGATCCGTGTCGCATGCGGACAGCAACTGGCTACATTGCTGTGGAGGATTATGGGTTAATTGGCAATATGAGGACTTGTGCATTAATTGCTAAAGATGGAGGTCTTGATTACATGTGCTGGTAAGCTATGATGAACAAACATGTAATAGTAGATTGTCCCATTCGTGTTTACTGATATATAACCAAGGCCTTCATTTGACGCACCATCTGTTTTCTGTCGTCTTCTGGACAAAGACAAGGGAGGGCATTTCACTATCAGCCCAACAAAGGATGAGTTATGCACGACAAAACAACAATACCTTCCTTCCAGCAATATATTGCAGACGCGGTATTTGAAAGAGGAAGGTGTGATGAATGTAGTCGATTTCTTCCCTAGGCCAAACAACAAGAATGAAGACGCAAGATTCCACGCCGATGTACTGGCTTCAGACCAGACGGGGTCTGTTAAAGAACGACTAGACCTGAGGAAATGGCTAGTTCGGAGGGTAGCGTGCATACGGGGTGAGGTCGATGTCAACGTTGAGGTCTTTCCTGCCTTTAGTAAGTTGCTTGAGGCCTTCGGGCTCTCTGTCCTTCCTCATCAATGCCAATCCTTTCTAATCTTTGGAAGACTACGCACAAGATAAGCACACTATCGATATTGTCACTCTAGACTCTCGCAACGAAGAGGGAGAGATTCGTCAAAGAGTGATATTCAGATCAAAAAGTCTTTCTCTAGAGCTTAACGCCACTGTAGACTGTGGTGAGGAAGGCCGCAATGCGTGTCCAGTTCTGAGTTTCGAAAAGGTGGCCATGAACTCTGCGCTTGGGGATGGTGTTGTTGCTTCTTTCCGTCTGAAGGAGAGCCAAGCAATTTCGTTCATTCTTCGCGACGCTGAAGATCACATTCCGGATCACATTACCACCCCGATAGTAAATGAACTACAGCTGGAAACTCAAAAGTACTGGTCAAGGTGGATAAATCAAAGCAAATACAGTGGGCGTTGGGAGGAAGTTGTCAAAAGGAGTCTTTTCCTGCTGAAGCTTCTCCATTTCGAGCCCACAGGTGCCATTGTTGCAGCGCCTACATTTTCTTTGCCTGAAGATTTTGGAGGTATGGGTGCATCTTTACGAAGCCGGAAAACATCACTAACTCTGTCAGGCTCGCGTAATTGGGATTATCGCTTTTCTTGGATTAGAGACAGTTCGTTTACTATATACATCCTACTTCGACTTGGGTTCAAGCATGAAGCTGAAGCGTACACCAGCTTCATGTTTGAGCGAGTCAAGGAATCCAAAGCTAGGAAGGGTGCCTTGCCCATCATGTTTACTATAAGAGGAGAAACTGACATCCCTGAAATTGAGCATCCTCACCTGGACGGATACAGGGGAAGCAAGCCAGTTAGGACCGGTAATGGAGCTGCGTTCCATACGCAATTGGACATTTACGGTGAGCTCATGGATGGGATTTATCTTGCGAACCGTTTTGGGATTCCGGTCACTTACGATCAGTGGCTCTCTATTCGAGAGGTTACCGACTACGTGTGTACCATTTGGCGGGAAAAAGATATGTCCATCTGGGAAGTGCGCGGTGAAATCCAAAACTTTGTATACTCCAAGGTTATGCTCTGGGTAGCCGTGGATCGGGCTTTGCGATTGGCAGATAAAAGGCAATTCCCGTGTCCACATCGATGGGAGTGGCTTCGCATCCGTGATGAAATCTGCGAAGAGATCATGGAGAAGGGCTATAACCATGAGCTTGGATGCTTCATCCAGAGCTACGAGAATAACGACGTTCTGGACTCTTCTATACTCATTGCGCCGCTGGTATTCTTCATTTCTCCTACCGACCCAAGGTTTCTGAAACCTCTCGACCGCATACTGAAGCCTCCTGAAAAGGGCGGTCTTACCAGCACCGGACTCGTGTATCGTTATGATACAGTCAAGAGTGATGATGGTATGTTTTAGTCCTAAGTCAAACGCCCCAGTCGCTCAAAAAGACCACATGGATATAATGTTTTGAAACCTCATCCGCCAAAGTGTTACGGCAGACGCGTGTAATGTTTAGCTACGGTCAAGATTCACAATAGGGTTCTCTTTATGTTTCACGAGTTGATCTCATCGTGGCGGCTTACTGACTTGGATTCAGGTGTCGGAGGCCGCGAAGGAGCCTTCAGCATGTGTACTTTCTGGCTTGTCGAGGCCTTAACAAGGGTACTATATCTCCTTCCATTCGTAGTGCTTTCCCCGTTGACTGTTACGTAGGCTGGAGCGTATGAGCCCAAGTATCTCAATCAGGCAGTCAGTATCTTTGAGAATATTTTGAGCTTTGGAAATCATCTGCACATGTTCTCTGAGGAGATCGCAAGATCGGGAGAACAGCTGGGCAATACACCACAAGCATTTAGCCATCTCGCACTGATTTCTGCTGCTTACAATTTGGATAAGACGCTGGGTGTGGGTAGAAAGTAAGGTAAACATACACTGCACATTCATTTAAACTTTCAAAGACAAAAATTTCGCTACTGTGGCAAGGGCTCGGATGGAAGCTGGGAGTTGGCTATTGTTGGGCACACAGAATGTAACTTTTTGTGACAGCTAGTCTAGGACTACGATCAGAGTTTGAGCATGTGAGCAAGGTAAAGCGGGAGGATTTGCACCATTTCCCTCGTTATAGCTTTATTCTCCGACACTATACCCATTCGATAGTCATAATGTGCGAAGTTTCAGAAGTGCTCAGGGTTGTGGTGCAGACAAGCTTTCTACGCCTCCGGATTCGCCGGCGGCTTTTGGCAATTCATCTCAATTCAAACCACCATCACCGCCAAACAAACGGCGAATAAATCTCCTTATGTTGCCGGCTTGTGATCAGGCTATTTGTTTCTAACAATCGCCACGATGTTTTACCCGCTGTGAGAGGTAGTCTGGTTGTGTGATCTGGCAGCCGCAGCTGTGTGACCGACATTGTATTTCTCCTTCCATGAATGGCACTAAAGGCTAAGTATGTAAGTACATATGGGGAAGGTAGTGTGAATGGTGGTTTGTCCAAAACCTCGCAGAGACCATGACATGGGATTTAGCGACTTCGTAGTAGGAAATGTGGGATGTCCCTCGGAAACTGGGCGATTACAATTCCGCGTGATCCAGGGCAAACATAGGTCTCGACAGGCTGGGGTCCCATTGGGAAGAGAATGCTCTTGAGCCACCAAAGGCACCCCAATCTCCTTGCGCCGCGGGTAGACTATGATTACGTCTGTCTCATCTAGCAGAATACCACCCAGCATTCTGTACATTACACTGGCCGTTCACCAAATTCAGTACCCGCCTCCACTCCAGCCATGTTCGAGGCGGGGCCAGCTCTGGAGTGCGTCAACTAACTGATGGTTGGGAAATGCACCGAACTGTTCACACAATCCACGAGCCGACCAGCACAATGCGATTCACCCAACCACTTGGCTGGAGTTACACCCGCGGCACATATGGTAGTACTAGTCCAGGGGAAAAACACTCCTTGGGCCAACACCTACGGATTGGCGTCTTTTTTGGGCAAAGTTGTCGGGATCGAAAGAGTGCGACGCGCCTGGCACAGTATATTCACATCTCCATATGCTGTGGAAATGATATGGTCTTCATAGATTGTGGCTCACTCAGTTTGTCACTTAAGGCTCCTACACCCACTGGCTTAGCGTAAAATTAATACTCAGTCACAGATATATAATAAGACCTACTAAGACGCCATATGGACATTCTTCACCACGCTTGCGCACTCCATTCTTCGGTACATTCCTTGACGAGCCTTCACGACTAGCCTTATAACACCGTTTAACGTATGCTTCGAACACTTGTTTTTTGCTAGTTGCCTGCAAAGAACTCTTACTCCACCCCAAGTCCGCTCATCTTGTCGTTCGTTCGTCAAGATGGCGATGCTGGCTCTGTGCTTGATTGCCCATGTCCATGGCCTCCCTACGTACGAAAGGGTGCTAGGAGCCAAGCGCCTCGACGACAACCGTATAACGCTCTCCACGAACTTACCTGCGACCACCAGCTACGTCTCAATTCCATCTCTTCAGAAGGTGACGCCAACTCAATCACCTTCAATCACCGGAGTATGTAATCTATTCCCCAAGCACAACGAAGGCTTTCCTCGTCAAATCGAACATGAAAACCCTAATATTCTCCCTTGCAGAGTGTCGTGACTGCACTTCCATCTATGGACTTCACTCGAGATCCTGCGCAAGGACCCGAAGTCACTGGAACCCCTGAACCTCTACAACCAATTGGCTCAACTCTATCACCTGGACCTACCGGACCATTGGAAATCGCTGCCGAGAACATCTTCGCGCCCATGTCCCAAGATGCCCCTCCAGCCCAAATTCAACCCCGTGGTGACCATCCAGTGAAGAAACAGATGATCGTGGACCAAGATGTTTCGCTTCAGACTAACAAATTCTATGCCAACTTCTTTCTGGGGAGTCAAACTGCACCCGTTTGGACTCACCCGTACTCTTTATCCTGGGCCAAGGGATACGGAGGCACGTACGGCATGTCAATCAGTCATGTGGAGCGCGACCAGCTCGTTTTTGCTCCAAATGAACCCCCAGAATACTTCATTGCACCAATTGGTATTCAGCACATTGTCTTGTCTGCAACAGAACTCGGTGAAACATCAGTTTTGTCTACCGAGGAACTAACAGGATTCTCCGTATATGCGAACCTGGCACCAAGTGCAGACTCCGACCCAGTTATGAGCTTTCCCTGCGTCCAAGGCATGGGATTCATCACCGCCCTTTACAATAAGGCCCAGCCCGATCTATCTTCAGGGGTGTTCTTTCAGAAGATCCAATATGTTGGGCAGGTTAATGGTATCACATACAAATATCGAGTTGCCCTCCTGGACGGATCGAAATGGCTACTTTATGTTACTCCTATTGCATCTCTTGGTGCACCTCCATTCTATCTGTTAGACAGCACAACGCTCAAAGGCCCCGAAGGTTTCACTGGTATGATTCAGGTTGCAAAGAATCCGGCTGATGGTCCTGGGGAGGAAATCTACGACTACACTGCCGGTACTTACGCTGTCAATGCTACTGTCTCGGGTACTACGAATGGCCCTTCTGGAACTTACACCATCAAATGGGGAAAAGAGGGCCTTGAAGGTCAAAATTTACTTATGTTTGCTCTTCCTCATCACATTGAATCATTTGATGATACGACTAAATCCGCTATGGCCGACATTCAACTCGCTACTACTACTAAAGGATATGCCCAGGCAGTCATTGCTGATAGTATCACTATGGTTGAGCCCAATCTGCCCGATACCCTTGGCTTTGCTCCATGGGTACCGGCCAGTGGTGGAGGCAGTGGTGGTTCGGAGAGCATCCTTTTGGATCAAAACACTCTCGCAATGGTCAATAGCGTGGGTGCAACTGAGCTAAACCAGGATTTCGACAGGCAAACCAGGCTAGATAGCATGTATTATTCTGGAAAGGGATTAGCCAAGTATGCTGCTGTTGTTTATACGCTTCAAACATTGGGAAAGAACAGTGAGCTTGCTGCTGCCGGTCTTTTGAAACTGAAGGACGCCTTCCATGTTTTTGTCAACAACACCCAGCCTCTTCCGCTAGTCTACGACAATGTCTGGGGAGGAGTTGTATCATCTGGTACATACAATGATGGGAACACCGGCAAAGATTTCGGAAACACGTTATACAATGACCATCACTTCCACTATGGTTACTTTGTATGGACGGCAGCCGTAATCGGATACCTCGACCCTGAATGGCTGGGTGAGGGAACGAACAAAGCGTGGGTGAATATGCTCGTCCGTGACTACGCTAATCCAAGTGATTCTGATCCCTACTTTCCATTCCAGCGCGCTTTTGACTGGTACCACGGCCATTCATGGGCTAAGGGGCTTTTTGAATCCTTTGATGGCAAAGATCAAGAATCCACATCCGAAGACACATTCTCAACCTACGCAATCAAGATGTGGGGCAGAATATCCGGGGATGCCAACATGGAGGCGCGCGGCAACCTCCAGCTCGCAGTACAGGCACGCAGTGTGCAGAACTACTTCCTACTAACTTCCGACAACAAGGTCCAACCTGAGCAGTTCCTTCCGAACAAAGTTACTGGTATTCTTTTCGAAAACAAGGTCGACCATACTACATATTTTGGTGCGAACATTGAGTACATTCAAGGCATCCACATGATTCCATTGAATCCATCGTCTGCTTATGTGCGAACCAAGAAATTTGTGCAAGAAGAATGGGATGCGTACTTCAGTCAAGGGCGCGCAGACCAAGCGTCCAATGGCTGGAAAGGCATTTTGTATGCAAATCTAGCTCTCACCGACCCTATCACCGCCTATGAGTATTTTGCGGATCCAAACTTCAGTATGAGTTCGCTGGATGGCGGCGCCAGTCGGACGTGGTATCTGGCGTACACAGCAGCGATGATGGCTGGTGGCGGTGGTGCACCTGTGGTCACTGAAGAAGAAACTTTTGGTACTTCTCCATCCGAAGCCGAGGATGAGTCCGAGGACGCAGACTATAAATCCGACGTTCAAGATGAGCCTGCGTCGGCAGAGTTGCCGGGTGAGGATGATGAGAGCAGCAATGAAAATGTTCCGGATGAGACTGAACCCGACAGACCAAGTTGGTATCCGCCTGGATGGTATGGCAATGAGGATGAGGATGAAGATCCAGTCGAGCTTGCGCCTCCTGAAGAATCAATCTGGGGTGAGCAGGATGGAAACGAAGAACCTCAAACTGAGGAGATACCAAATGAGCTGACGCCGCTGGATACATCAACCTTGGGAGAACAAGACCAAAATCAAGACCCTACTACTGAAGCTACGAATTTTTGGGTCTGGGATGAGCACGAGAAAAATTTAGAAAACCCAACAGAAGATGCTGGAACGGATTCGCTATCGCAAAACGAAGATCAAGACGATGAATATCAAGAAGAGCCAAGCAATGAAATCCCCTCAGAGGACCGATATCAAGAGCCTGACGTGGAAGCTGTAGAAACGGAACCAGTATCGCTATACGAATGTCAGCAAGATGCGTGTTCGCAAGGCGAAAGTCAAGAAACACCCGTTGAATCTACACCCATCGAATCACCACCAACGGATGATCAGACACAAGACGATGAAGAGTCAGTTGCCCTTGAGACAGACAAGTCTGTACAAGAAGAGCCTCAAGATGGTGTCTGGAATCCTGGCGAGGAGGGCTTCATTTGGCCCCAGCCCAAAAACAAGGAGCCCGTGGGTGATGAGGAACCGGAAGTCGATAATAATGACTTTCAAGAATATCCAGACTACTCAGATGGAGACGATGATTCACGGACGAAAAGGACACTCAACTCATTAGTTCGGCGATGACTTAGGGGTCGGGAGATATAGGAGCTTTTCCAGGGAATAATAACATACGGAGTAAGGCATAGAAGGGGTTGTAATGAGCGATGTTTCTTGTATGAATTTTTTGGGGGGGTTCGTGGGATAATTCTCATGAGACAAATAGTGGAGTCGGAAGGTTTAACAGACGCTTTGTCCGGTTATTTTTTCCTTTTTCTTTTCTTTTTTTTGGGCTGCACATAGACATGATGAGATTGTCAGTATGTAGATAGATATATAGGTAGAAAGAAATCCATAGCCGTCCGTCCATTCGTTTCGGACATCGCTATCTCTTGTAATATGACAGCTTTGTTGAGTATGTTTCCTTCATGTGCGGACGTACAGCGGTTCAGAGACTCAAAGTATACCTCACAGTAGCACTGTATTTGCTTGTTTTTAGTTATGTATTCCATGTCTTGATTCCCCTCAACATTCCTCAACCTCAAGAAATAAACAAACAGGTCTAGACTCCAGAGCCAGCACAAATAATTTCGTCAACCCCCGTAGCATCCGCAAAATATACAAACACGTCTTGTTGTTGTTGTTGCTGCTGTTGTTGTTGCTGCTGTTGTTGTTGCTGCTGTTGTTGCTGCTGTTGTTGTTGCTGCTGTTGTTGTTGCTGCTGTTGTTGTTGCTGCTGTTGTTGTTGCTGCTGTTGTTGTTGCTGCTGTTGTTGTTGTAAATTTCAAGTACCCCCTTTTGCTTGCGCAAGGACACTCGGAAGTTGTTCCTACCTCGTATCGTACCATCAACGGACGGGCCGGATTTGTGCACGCAGTTCCTTCTCGGAGAGCCCGGAAGGACGTTTATACATTACACAGCACATTCGATTCATCCATCGTTTTTTCTTGGTGGAGATTTGGGGATTCGAATTCTCCACAACGATGAGATGAGATATGTCGGAGTGGGCAGGAAGGGACTCCGAGCGTGGAAGCCACGGAAGGCTGTTGATTAGCCCCATGGCGGCTTCCTCTTTTTGAGGCGCAAGAATATTTTGGCGGCTTCACCCTCACGAGCCCTTCCGTGACTTCTTGTGCCGGGGATTTGAGTTTGGTCCCCTCACCATCCTTCTCTCGACACGGATTCAATTCGGTCGCAGCCGTCCGATCTTTCTCTGGGACTTGCTGCCTACCAGTGGTACAGTAAGTACATACGTACGTCTTCTCAGTATCGGCCCGTTGTTGATAACTTACGTATCAGGCAACGATAGACACTGCGCGGTACCTGACATAGGATCGACAAGCCACATTGCATTGAGGCTCGCATTCTGGGATAAACTCTCTCAAACGCAATCACTCTACCAACCGCGGACGGCTGCTGGCTTTGATCAAGCAGAAAGGACATTACTGTTATTTGCCAAAAAGCAAATGTGGAGGCGGCGTTTGATTGAAGGAGCATTGTGGCGAGTGGCAGGAAATTAGGATGCATTACATCAGCACCCGCGATGCAGCCGTCGCAGCCACCGATGCCCGATATTACATTACTCATCTCTGCTCGCGACTGAATAGGCAGTCGGGAGTAGAAAAAAACACGAAGTGCTTACTGGAGTGGGCAGCCGGAAGACGAGAGGAGCAGTTGTAAGAGAGACACAAAGGAAGAGAGAGGCGCTGTGGCTGGTGGCACTGGTGGCAGGCTCTGGTGACTCTGGTGGCTCCTGGGTGAGGGTCTCGGGTGACAGGTTCCACACAGAAGATGTCAGAAAGTCCAGATGTCTGGAACTGGGGGCGCGAGACAAAACCTTCAAACGTTGCCATGCAAGGTTCCATCCAAATCATGAGTGACAGGGAAACATCTGGCGAAAGAGATGGTTTCGGGCCCCGAGTATAGAGCCGCACAGAGAGGATTACATAGCTGCCGACTGACACGCGTTGTTGGGTGTTGGGAGAGTTGGTGGGCGAAACACCTGGGAGACCCTGCCTTGTGGTCGTGTTTGCCGGTATGTACTACAGTAAGTAAGTACAGTTCAACGGTGGGACAACGTCCAACTCAAATGCCCCGATATGGAGAGAACCAGACAACGGACTCAGGGACTCAGGAACCCCAGCAAAGTCAGCGGCTCAGGGAGGCCTCAAGGGACACCGAAGGGCAGCAACGAGTGGAGCAGGTAGCAAAGGGGGCGATATTTTTGAGCGAAGCCAATGCAGGTTTTCTATCCAAAGGTCTCCACACAGTCAGTCGCACAGTCAAAGGGACGGTCGCTGCGTCCGGGAAGGAGAGGTGTGCGGGTGTACAGTCTATTTTTGACTGCACAGCCACTCTTCTTCTGCGCAGATGAGAGGCGGGCGACCACTCTGGCGTCGATTGTTGCCCCCGGGAGTAAAGAGGCCGCTATCGATTATTGCGTCTCCAGATGGGTCCACCAGGGGAGAGCATCCAGGAGCGTGCAACGCTACGCCAGGAATGCTTCGTAGAGTCTTGTTTCTTGCTTTCTGAGAACAGGAGCAAATGTGCAATGGGCAAGCAATGGGCAAGCAATGGGCAACGGGCAATGGGGATGGGCGGCTGGCGTTCCTATCCTACCTACCTAGCCGCGAGTCGCTAAGGGTCGTATCTAGCGCGGTGCAAGTGCAGCCTCTGCACTCGGCACACTCCTCTGCGCTTTGCTTTGCTTTGCTTTGCTTTGCTTTGCTTTGCTTTGCTGAGTCTGCTCTGCTTTCTTCGTGTTCAAGCTGGTATCTACTAGACTGGCGTCTAGTCTGCATTCCTCAGCTGGTAGGCTGGCAGCGAGCAACCAGTGGTGGCCGAGCACGCGACCAGAGGCGCATGGTCTCATGGACCGTGGCGCACCAACGACGGGCTGGGTTTGTGCGTTTTGACGGGCTGGACAAGCAGACGAGACACGACAGGCCAGGCCAGGACTGGACTGGCTGAGGAAACACACACACATGCAGCTCAGCAGCAGCACAGCTTTTTGTCTGCGCAGGGCTGCTGCGCATTTTTCGAGCTGTTCTTAGATGCATGTTGGATAAAAACTAACATGCCCGCCGCCAGCGCCCGCACACTCTTTTGCTTCCTCCACTCTCTACCGCCCGCTCTCGCGAGCCCTCCTCTCCTCTCCACTCTAAGCCCCTCACGGCTGTCAAGAGCAACGATTTTCTCGCCGGTTCTCGAACAACCAACCGCGACTGGGCTCTGCTGATCGCTTCGACCATACCACTTACCACTTACTCTGGACCGGACTCCCTCTGCGCGGTGCCGTCGCCGTATCCTAGCGCCGCGCGTCGCTGCCTGATTGGGAGCACCTGCCCGCCAGTCGCAACTACCCCTGCTGCTCCAGAGGCCAAGGTTTCAGCGAGCGCCCCAAGCCCTGCCTCTGGTGCTTTGCTCTTCATCCTCCACCACTCCATCTCCTCAAGCCGCCTTCGTCGTTTGTCCCTCGTTTCACCTTCGCTTTCTTCCGCATCTCTAACTCCCCAGCATCTCCTTGGATTCCATCCTTCGTTTGTCTCACTCTTCCTTGCTCTCCGTTTACCTCTTCTACCGCTGTTCAACTTTTCCCAGGCACGACAAAGGTTGATCCTCCGGCCATCTACAGACTCTTTTTAATCTTTCTATTGTTCCTTGTGTTCCCGCTTTCCTCTATTCTGGTCCGTCATCGATCGATTTCCCCTTTTCCTATCGGACCCCATCCATAGAAGAATCGCCCTCGGGCGACAACATACACATTATGAGAGTCCACACTTCATATTCAGCCATGCTCGCACCATTCATATTATTAGCTTCGGCCCCGTTGGGTGCACTAGCCGGCGATATCCTTAAGACCAACGGTTACAGCTCGTGTTTGGACCAGGCCGACATCAAGGTCAACAAGTTGGATATCGAATTTGACAAGACCACTAAGAAGATCAAGTTTGACGTGTCGGGTACCAGCGAGAAGTCTCAAAAGGTCAAGGCCGTACTCGTTGTCAACGCATACGGAAAGGAAGTTTACAGGAGCGAATTCAACCCTTGCGATGACAATACCAAGGTTGCCAACCTTTGTCCAGGTACGCCAATACCCTTGCCCCTTGAGATTCAAAGGTAACATAGCTAATGATTTACAGTACCCGTGGGAACTTTTGGAGCCACGGGCGAACAAAGTATTCCTGACACTTATCTGAGCAAGATCCCTTCCATCGCATTCAACATTCCCGATCTCGACAGCCAGGCTACTCTGCAGCTCAAGGCCGCAGAAGGAGAAGATAAAGAGTTGGCTTGTATCACATCCCAGGTCAGCAATGGAAAGTCACTCTCGGTACCTGGAGCAACATATGTGGCTGCTGGCATTGCAGGTGCCGCACTCGTCTTGTCTGGCGCTTCAGCACTCGCTAGTGCCGGTTCTACCGGAGCTGCAGCATCCAGCCCAACCTTTGGCGAGGTCATGGGCTGGTTCCAGTCCATGGCTTTAAACGGCATGATGTCAGTCAAGTATCCCGGTGTCTACCAGAGTTTCTCCAAGAACTTTGCCTTCAGCACGGGATTGATTCAATGGGATGACATGCAGAGGACAATCGATACTTTCCGTGAAAAGACTGGTGGCAATTTGACCGAGAACAGCGTCGAATTTTTGAGAAATGCTACTCTTGTTCACGTCGATCAGGGTATGAACTTGACGAAGCGTGGCCTCGAAGCCGCTTTTCTCTTCGCCCGTGATGAACTTAGCCTCAACACCAACGGTACTGAGGAGTCTGGAAGCGGTGATAACAAAGTTATGCATGCTGTGGAAGGCATTCAGGGTTACGTCGAGGAGCTCAAAATTCCCAACGGCAACACTTTCATGACAGTCCTGCTTATCTTCGCCATTGTCATTGCCGCTATCACCGTCGGTATCCTCCTTTTCAAAGTTATTCTCGAGTCTTGGGCTCTGTGCGGTAACTTCCCCAAACGCTTGGTCAACTTCCGAAAGCGATACTGGTGGACCCTCGCGACAACCATCACCAACTTGATTCTCATTCTTTACGGTATCTGGGTCCTGTACTGCGTGTACCAGTTCAAGAACGGCGATTCATGGGCTGCAAAGACACTTGCAGGTGTCACTCTCGCAATCTTCACCGCTATCCTTGCTTTCTTCACCTGGAAGATTTGGAGCCTTGCCAACAAGTACAAGAAGCTTGAGGGTGACTCGTCGGCACTTTATGACAACAAGGATGTCTGGCGCAAGTACAGTCTCTTTTACGAGAACTACAAGAAAAATTACTGGTGGATCTTTGTTCCAACCATCATTTACATGTTCGCCAGAGGTTGCGTCATCGCTGGAGCAGATGGTCATGGTCTTGCCCAGGCCGCCGGTCAGCTTATTGTAGAAGCTCTACTACTCGGTGTTCTACTTTGGGCCCGACCATACTCTCTCAAGTCCGGAAACTGGATCAACATCAGTATTCAAGTTGTCCGTGTGCTTTCAGTTGTCTGCATCTTGATATTCGTTGAGCAACTTGGTGTTTCTCAAACCACCAAGACCGTCACTGGTATGGTTCTTGTGGTCATGCAGGCGGTTTTGACCGGCGTCTTGGCTATTCTCATTGCTGTCAACGCCATCATCCTGTGCTGCCGCGACAACCCACACCGCAAGAAGAGGAAGGAAGCTGGTAAGTTCTCAAGCCTTCCCCTGGGAGCTTAATTGATGACTAACACTGCCCAATAGAAAAAGCTCGTGATCTCGATAACCTCACACCTCTGGATGCACGTAACTCTCTTCTCATGGACCCTCAAGAATACAAGCGCAACTCGGTCCCTGCACCATTTGGTCACCGTGGTGCGTACGACCCGATTCCACTGTCGGAGCAGCCCACCAGCTATACAGGTGCTCAACGTTATCACGATGGTGACGAGCACCTCCTTTCCGGAGCGGCGCCTTATGGAAGAGCGGACAGTCATAACCGAAGCTTCAGTCGAGACCGAAGCCCGAGTCCACCAGCACCCCGGTTGCCTGAAGTCGATTTTGGTGGTCAACAGACTGGCTACTCACACGGCCCATGGCAGCCACAAGGTGGACGACCTGCCGCTTATTAATCGACTGATACCCAAAAAGTAATTTAAACTTGTAAATTTTATCGAGGGAGAGTGAGGCCATGTAGACAGTGTATATGTCATTTTCGTTTTGGTTTGCATAGCAGTCTGCGTGGCATTTGTCCAGGAAATATTTGCGTGTTGCTCACAATCGGAAAGGTATCTGAAACGCAATACATACACTTTTTAAGGAAGAGAGAAATGGTCAGGACTGGCAATCATGGTAAACCGGTCTCACAACTTCCTATGATACGAACGTTTTTCATTTTACATCTTTAGCCTTATAGATCTGCAACAGAGAGTATTTGTAATTTCACGAAGCGTAGGCCAGTGGCACCACGCAACGGCTAAGTTCTGGTTGGTGGTGTGGAGTAGGGAATAGCATAGGAATTATTACATATAGCCTAGAATTATTCACCATGCCCGCATTGACTGTGTATCGTGTGAAGCATCTAGCATGCCTTGCGATTTGCGACCCATGAGTGGTGTCGAGATGCCGTTTTCTGGAACAGTCTTGGTTCCATGGTTTAAGTAGCTGAGCCCAGAATGAATGTGGGCGAGTGGCGTAGGTATAGATAGTTTTGTTTCGCCGCGTTTCGAAAGCACGGGGGAAGCGAGGTCGATTGCGATAGCGATAGCAGATGCATGCTCCTGCCATGCAAATGAAAGTGTAGTAACTATTGCCCAGAGCAAAATTAGACTTGCAGTCAAGTCTTGGTGTTGCTTCCACAACTATTTCGTCTGTAGAACCATGGTCCATGGTGGTCCATGGTGATCAGTGGTCCCATGGCGGCTCGGCTGCCTGCGTCGTGCCCTGCGTATCACAGGTCGATCTCCCGCTGTTGTTCGCGCCGTTGATCGTTCCTGCATCGCCTCTTCCATTTGCGTTTGTCCCAACAAACAGAGGCACCGACGGTGTTTTCTAGCCTCGAGACCACCGGTCCTGGCGCCATGCCTCCAAGCTGAGGCTTCCGTGGATTCTGCATTGGCAACGATTCATGATGGCTTTTATCGTCTACATTTCCTTGTTGTGCTTCTCTCTTCATCTTTCTCTTTTTGTCTGCTTCTCCAAGGTGGTGCATTTTCAGGGTTTTGAGCAAGTCGAATCTTTTCGACCAGCGTCTTGTCTTTCACAGTCTCTGTACCATGGTCTTCAATGAATAATAGTTGGAAGACTGGGAAATAACTCCTATTGTCTCCTTCTTACTTGCCAATCTTTCTCGGACCGTATTCTTTTTAATGCCTTTTTTTTGGGACTACACTCGCTACGTTTCGGAAACCTCTATTCGAATTGAGAACTCGTATTACTCTACTATTCATATCACGGCACATCATCACAAAAATGCTGTCCTACATTTTCGTCGCCTCAGCAGCTCTTTCCGCACTTGCACAGGCTACTTCCTCAACCAAACGGGGGCTCTGCCATGTCCCTTCCTCTAAACACCCATCAGACGACTCCATCTGGCTGAACGGCAACAATGACCTCACTTGGTACTACAACTACAAAGCCGAACCCTCACCCAACTATGCAAAGTCGAACATGCAGTTCATCCCCATGCTCTGGGGCGCCTCCGCCACCGAACCCGGCACCCCATTCCTCGACTCTGTTAAAATGCAAATAGCCAGCGGCGCAAACATCACCTACATCCTTGGTTTCAACGAGCCCGATGGTCCCTATTCAACCGGCGGCTCCAGCATCTCCGCTGTCCTCGCCGCAACCACCTGGAAGAAGCAAATCGAGCCTCTGAAAGAACTCGGGATAAAGCTAGGCGCTCCCGCCGTAACAGGGAGTCCGAACGGATTCGCATGGCTTGCGAATTTCTTCAATGAGTGCGATGGAGGATGCAATCCAGACTTCCATCCTGTGCATTTCTATGGCAATTTTGAGGGGCTGGCGAGTCATGTGGGCCAGATGATGTGGACGTATCCGGGGAAGAAAATCTGGGTTACTGAGTATGGGTTTCCGAATCAGAAGTTGGCGGCGACACAGGACTTTTATAATACCACGACGGAGTTGTTTGATCGGATGGAGTGAGTTGTTTTTATCTTTATTGTCTCTTCTCGTTTGCCTTCTATTGGTACTCTCTTGGTTGTCCCGTATGCATGTACATGCTTTTATGTTTGTGGGAAAAGGCACTAACAAATAGCTTGTACAGAAATATCACACATTACTCCTACTTCGGCGCTTTCCGATCCGATGTCTCAAATGTGGGACCAAATTCCGCAATGTTGACTGAGAAGGGAGAGCTCACGGATATCGGGTCCTGGTACTTAGGCGGCGATGCCACGAATAACATCCCAAAGGGAGGGGATGTGGCAAGGATAGCTGGATTTGGTGGGTGGGTGTTGGTAGTGTTGGGAAGTAGTCTTTGGATGATTGTATAATGTAGAAGGTTCGTTGGCGGTTCCCTCTCGAAAATTATAGGGATTTAAAGGCGTTCTGCGATGTGTGGGTTTTTTTCTGTATAATTTTAATGGTGCTAAAAGATGGGACTCTGGGAGCTGGAGATGTTTAGATGACATTGTACATGTGATCAATACTATAGTTTCAATCAATATCTATCTTACGTCTACTACAAGAGAAGAGACAAATCCATCTACGAATTCATGATCGTGGTTGAGCCTTGAATGATAGCAAGCATTGTGAAGGAAACTCCCTTCACGCTAATAAACTTACATCCAAGACTTTTAAATAGCTGCAGTTGTTTGAACGTCCCCATGTAGAGTTGAACCAAATCTTAGCATATATCCATAGTAGTTTGTTAGCTTTACCTTACTTTCAAATAAAGACTTTTATAGAAACCACAAGGGCCCTTTGCTTCGGATAACCCAGTTAAGGCTATGCTACGTGCGGGGGTATTTTGTGACCACGAGAGCAGTACATATGCATACATGATTGTGACCTTCTCAGCATGTACCTACTTCATTTTCATGGAAATAATAACCCATACTTGCACTACTCTGGATTCTCACACGGGAAACAAATGCCAATGGGTTGTAATAGGTATTTGTTTTCTTACTAACCTATGTAATGCACATGTCTATAAATTACAGAACTAGAGCATCCAATACACAAGCCTTTCCGACGCTTATTTCTCACAGATGGGCACAACATACAGACTAGCACCTTCCCTCTTTCCTTCATATAGATTGCACTAAAATAACGAATGTTATTAATAGCAAAGCTCTACAAAACCTAAACCACAACTCTTCACCGCCGACTCCTCACTCTCGTAAGCGGCGCCAACTCAGCTAGTAAGACATCTCTCAGGCGAACATCTTCGGCATAATATTCGCATACCAAGTCGGTATCAATGTGGTTGGTATGCGGAGGCGGGGTAATTGTGGTAAACGCTTGATTAGTTGCAGATGTTGATGTAGGGCGGTTAGCATCATCGTTTTCTGTGTGGTTGGATGAACGCGATATTACTTCGATGGTTTGGGATTTGGTTCGAAGGAGGTTGGGGATCGTAGATTTCAGGGCAATGAGGAGGGAGGGGGATTGTGGTTGTTATGGTTGGGTGGGTGGAGACGGATTGGTAGTGTTATGATGGGATGGAGCAAAGCTGCCGCCCCGTATTTGTCTTCGCTTTCAGGTAACAGTGCTGTTTTTGGATTTTCCGGGTTACTAGAAATGTGTGAAGATGATCTGGCTTTGGTGGACTTTTTCTTGTTACTAAGACTTGCGAGTAAGGTGCCCAGAATTTTTGATTTCTTTGCTTTGTGCGTCGTGGCTTTTTGATGTGTGCAAGTGACCTCTAGTTTTGGGGTTGTGCTTTTCAGGCTCTGGATCTCGAGGGATAATGGACAGGTCGTGATCGGGTCTACTTCAAAGGATGGGAATACGGTTTCAACGACTGGCGTGTGCACACCGAACCTGTGTGGAGGTACAAGTGTCAGTAGTAGTCTATCAATATGAGGCAGTAGCCGCAGTAGTATGTGCATGTTTTAGCCAGTGTAAACCAATGATACTAGCAGTCTAAGACGAACATGGAGTTCTCGTATCACAGAGGCGGCTTACTCTTTCCCCCAGCGACACTCACTAGGATAGTCGCATTGATTCCAACAATCCTTCTGTTCCGCCATCTGTCGTGCGCCCTGCGCAACCTCGCTGTGACTCTCTGACTCAGCCGGAGAATCAACAGGGTAGGAGGGTGAGGACAGTGGCACATCGTTCTGAACACAACAGACGGAGTTTTGGCGATTGATTTTCCTGCGCCATCGGCTCCATGTTTTCCAGCCGTGGTAGTCGAATTCACTTGTGCATGCTGTGTGTCTTTTGACCTTTCTCAGGTGTGGTGATTTGCGGATTACTGTTGTACCAGAGCAGAACTTGTGGCCGTCTACGAGACACCGTCGGGTCGCACCAAGGGCTTAGAATTGGCGACAATGGTGACATTGCCATAACCATTGTGTAGGTGTAGGCGGGGCTGGCCCTGATTTGTTTGAAATTGAAGGAAGCCGTTTGGGTCTTTGTAGCAGATAGATTGGGGTGATTGGAGAGCGAGGAGAGAAGGGCGAGGGCGGGATTAAGAGCCGGGTTGGTTTGAAGGGAGTGGGATGGATCCTTAGTAATACTCTGGCCTGTTGTTTCGACATGGTGTTTTGTGTCTCAGTGAGCCATCTGAATGAGAGTTATAGCTCTGTTGCTAGTTTGGATTTTCAAACAAGGGGCTTTCCATCGGCCTGAAAGAGAGCATGAATGCGTGTGAGGTCGATCAAATCTCTGATTCACTTTTAATTTCGAGGATGGAGGGAATGTAGATACCCAGAGACTGCAGTAATGTTCTGTCATTATAGAAATCATCGTGAGATGCGACAGAATATCTATTATGAGAGAGAATGGGAGCATCGCTTCGTTGTTTCCTTTGTTGAAAGAATGGCAAAGTAGAGAGACATGATTGGCCCATTAGCCTTTATTTGCTTGGATTGGCCTTGCCGTGATGCTAGGGTTTTTACTCTTTGTTTGCTACCATTGTATACAGATTGCAACATCCAGCCTCCTTGGGCGTTTGCAGAACAAGTATACTTGTGCTTTTTCATTGTTCGAGCAGTCTCTAGGGAGGAAAGCAGGGGACAACTCCAGGAGCGACTTGTCCCTGTGATGATTGCACGTGCCAAAAGTGACAAAGAGTTGTGGCTGTCACATGCCCAAAACGGGAACAAGAAAGCTAATGGATGATGAGTAGAATGTGGTATATCAGGAACTGGAGCTCCAGAAGCGGATCTTGGGATGTTAGGAAGGTCCAGCACAGAACAACGTTGAGACTAGTCGAAGTCTCATCTGCGACGCCATGAGATACTTGCTGCCGCTGTACGCATGTTTACTAAATTATTGTCATCACATATCTCCTTCAAGCGCAGCCTCCCTACTGGTACGCGTAAGGCTTCCCTTATCACTGAAGGCGCCCGTTTCCACTGTTGCCGCGTCATTCAACAGCACATCAAATGTCTATAGATAAGCTCGCAATAATTCGATGAGCTGATCAAGATACAATGCACGTCGAAATATGCCGCAGTCCAGAGCAAACCTTCCGATCAGGCGTAATTACAGATCGCGGCCTGGAATGAAGACAGTCAAGCCAATACCTTGGCATGGGGAGGAGTGGGTGTCGTGAGTGGGAGACAGAGACACTTCAGCTCAGCCCCAGGCCAGTCATCTGGGCCGGTGCCCATGCTCAAGGGGACTTCGGATGATGGTCTCGAGATAACGAAACCATAATCAGTGGTATCCTGCCTGCATTCCTGCACCACGCGTCCTCTGACAGCGAGACGTCTCAATAAGCTTGCCAGGTTCCGGGTTAGCCTGTCGAGGTGATCTCATAGCGTTCCAATTCCCTGTCTACGCTGCTGCAGAATCTGGGGTACTCAAGCGCGTCATGATCGTCTTCTTGTAGCAGAGGATTTCTTGTCGCACTAACTTGTACTAAAGGGATTGGAAGAATGGCAGAGATAAGGGAATGAGAGCCTTGGCATTGATGTGATTGGGAATAACCAAAGAAGACAAAAGAGGAAATCGATCATGCTTGGCTGATAAGACAGTGTGAGCCAACTGGACAAGATGCAGGATGATACCTTAAGCGTGACAAGACGTAAAACCCATGTCGACGGAGAAGCTTGGCCATGAGTGCATACGTTTTAGGAGGATGAGGGATGGATTGGATAGAAGTATGCTGCAAACTTGAGGTCTCATTCTAGAGGATTATATGTACACTACTGATAAAAAGGAATTATGAAAGCGAAGAGTAGTTCTACAAGTGCAAAATTGAGACGCTCTGCCCCCAATGTACACTGTAGCAGCTCCAGATTCTAATCGCGAGGCAGTCATCTGTTTGCCCGCTGCCGGAAAGGACAGGCGCAGGTGGTGGTATCTCGAAACTCCAAAAATGCTCCTTCTAAGACTCCCAGCGAAAATCACACAACATTGAGACAAAACACTTTAAGCCTTCTCGGGGCCTGCAGCAATAGCATGCCTGTCACCACCGATACCGGTGTGCGCATGGCCATCGTGGCTGCTCTCACTTGGAGCCTTGCCCTCTAGCATCTGAGAATGCTGAGGGATGCCATGGCGGTCACCCTGAGGAATGGAGTGCTCGCCGTCGATGGGTTCGTTCTTAGCCGGAGTCCAAGCAAGGTAGTCACGGCGGACCTCAACGTAGTCGTAGGCGAACTCTCCGAGCTGGTCATCGTCCATTCCAAGAAGCTCGGCCTCTTCAGATGCACGAAGGTGTAGACCGGGAATCTTGTCGATAGCGAAGGCAAGGGCAGCGGAGACAACGAAAGTATAAGCGGTGCAAGCGGCAATGTAGGCAATCTGGATGTACATCTGCTTCCAGTTGCGCATCATCCAACCACCTGCCACGAGGCCGTTGTTGACGCCGTCGAGGCCAACAATGTAAGGAGCGCCGAAGAGACCGTTGAAGAAGAGGCCGACCATACCAGCGACACCGTGCTCAGCGAAGACATCCATGGAATCATCGATCTTAATCCAGAATTTAACTAAAGAGCTGTTAGATATACGCAGTTTGTAAAATGTAGGTTTTCAAACGTACTCTTAGTGGCATAGTTAGCAACAATACCGGTGACGATGCCAAGGGCGACGCTGGCCCATGGTGGAATGAATCCAGAAGCGGGAGTGGCTGCGACAAGGCCCGAAATGACGCCTGAGCACCAACCGACCATGGACCACTTGCGAGCAAGGCGCCAGTCAAGGATAACCCAAGTCATACCGGCGAACATAGCGGTGAGGTTGGAGTTCCAGCAAGCGACAGCAGCACGGAGGTTGGCACCGAAAGCAGAGCCGCCGTTGAAGCCCAACCAGCCGAACCAGAGGAAAACGGTGCCGAGGGTAATCAATGAGACGTTGTGTGGGCGGAAGTTGAGCATCATCTTTTCTTGACGGCGTCCGAGGACCCAGGAGTATGCCAAAGCAGTTAAACCGGATACGATTTCGACGGGGCCGCCACCAGCATAGTCTAGACCACCCCAGGCGAAGAACCAGCCGTTAACATTCCAAGCCCAGCATGCTACAGGGCAGTATACAATCGTAGCCCAAGCCCAAATGAAAACCATCATGGGGATCAAACGACCGCGCTCGGCAACACAGCCGACGACAATGGCAGCGGTGACGGAGCAGAATTGCATCTGTGAATATCGTATCAGCCAAAAGTAGTAGTTTGTAGACATGAATAGCACGTACCTGATAGAAAGCATACAACAGCTCTGGAATTAAAGGACTTCCCGGGCTGGGAGCGCCTACGACACCCTTGAGACCAAATTTGTCGAGATTTCCGATGAAGCCATTGGTGGCAGTGGCACTGAAGGCGAGAGTATAACCCCAGAAATACCATTGGAATGTGACGACAGAGGCAGAGAACAAGCAGGCCCAGATGAGAGAAAGGGCCGACTTTCTCCGTGCAAGACCAGAGTAGAGGAATGCGAGACCCGGCACCATGACCAAGACCATGGCCGAAGCCACGAGAATGTAGGCCTGGTCACCCGACTGGTACCATTGGTTCAAATTCTCAGTGTCTGTTGTTTCTCAGAGTCAGCAAATAGCTTCAGATGTAGTATTTCTAGGCCCGATTGTGTCTGTGTGTTGCGTCGCACATGCGACAAACTTGGGAAGGCACTCTTCACGTGAAGGGAAACCAAATTGGGGAGGAACACTTACTGGAATCTCCACCAGAGACCGAGTTGGTGCCGTTGAACTCTGTGGGTGCCCCGACCCAAGAGTACGAAGGGGCGAACGACATGATGGTACTGTTGTGTGGTAGGACTCTCCAATGTCGAGCAGGAATCAAAGGATGGATATAGGGAGGTAGGGTATGGTCAGGCAAAGGAGAGGACTTTAAGATGGCTGCCTCGGAAAGGGAGTGAGGGAGGGTAGTGAAGAAAGAGGGAAACAAAAGTCTGGATCAGGCGCAGTGATATAAGAAACTACAAGGGAGAAATCGGAGCCGTAGAGATCGCCATGGTAGCTGAACCGGGGGCTTTATGGTGAAGCTTTTCTTATCGACCCTAGTCCACGGGCCAACCCTTGAGGCAAAATAAACGAAGAGCACTACCCACAGCCGCGAGGCCGTGGGGTTCGCGTCAGATCTGGAGCTCCGTTCTTTTTCTGCCGGGGCAATTTGGTGGTGCGTCACTGCTTGCTCAGGCGTCTTATCTGCCGGCTCTGGGGAAGCGCTGTGTCAATCGATAGCATTGCAGGATACGGCCAGCCAACGGGGTCGGAGTATACTAGGAGCAGCTGGGCGGGCCCACTGCGCGCAGGGCTTCGCGGCGACGGCCACGACATGTGTCTACATGTATCGAGAGGACATGGCCAGAGTACATTGGGACTTTGGGACTTGGGGAGGCTGCTGTGAACGCGGTGGCAGTTTCATCGGGAGCGGAACGCTTGGCGGTGTGGGATTGTTGGTAACACGATGAACAAAAACTACAGCTGCGAGAGATAAGAGGTGGGCGCTGATTGGCGGGCGGCTGAGATAGGCGCCTAGGCCGTTTTGGGAGCCACGGGTTGTGGTCGTGCCTGCGCTTTCAGCCCATCTTTAGCCCATAGCCCCGATGCGTCCATGCTTCCAACAGGCTTGACGCGCTCCGACCACCGCCGCCGCTGCTCAACGCCAACGCCCTCGCCGGCCCTGGCGAATTAATTATGTGATTTTCCAACGTTTGGAAAGATAAGGAATGCCCGCATTGGCCTGTCCTGCCCCGACCCATCCTCGCCATACTTTCAATGCTCTGTCATTCTCGTCTCTGCTCCGCTGCTCCACGCTCTTGGCCCTGCGTCCCCTTGGGTCCTGCGAACCGCTGGTGTTGGCATTGTACAATTCCATTTCTACTCCATTTGTCCTTCCTCCAACTACTATGCTCGCTACGTATCTAGGTAATCTGTGGACTCTCTCCCTCCTTCAGCTTGTGGTACTTTGTTGTCAGGTATCCATTGCTCCATGGGACGCCGTCCTCGTTGCGAACAAGGCACAGGCACTCAGTCATCAGTGTACTACCTCTTCCCCCCTATCCGGGGCCTGTTCCAAATCTCAACAACCGGGCCCAATGCGCACGCCCTTCTCTAGCCCTGGGATTCCAGAAGCTCCAGCCCTCCCCAATAGATACCTAACTATCATGCTGTGAAGGCTCTGTCACTGGACTGTGGGTCTGCCCTTGAGACCCTTTCTTTTCTTGTTGGTGGTGCATGCATCAGCCTTGCAACTTTCCTTCTCTTGCTGATTATTGACCGTCGTACAACCTCCCCCATGTCATGCCATCTCACCGGCCCAAGTTGGACCATCTGTGCAGTGGGGTTCCAGAAGCAATGTAGACTCCGGCGCGTTCCTGGCCCTGCGTGTCAACACGCGACAGTCCTCTCGTGTCTCCAAGATCGAGTGTGGGATAAGGTCCAGTCCTGGCCGCCCTGCTTCTACAGCCCTCCACACAACAGTAGGGCTGGCACCACCTGCATGTCAGAAAGCCTTTGCGCCCCGCGCTGCAAAGCATGGCGGCAATGCCACCGAGCCAACCAGCTATCCCAGCCTGTATCTAATGGGGGGAGGAAATGTGCCGTTCTGGTTGTCACCGTGTTTGTCGAGCATTTAGAATGAAGCGTGGGGCACAATAGAGCTGACAATGCCCAATCATAGGGGCCCAGCTTTTTCGTATCCTGCCTAAACGATTTCCACAAAGTGGCCATCCTCTGTGGGATGCTCTTGATTGTCTATCTTTTTGACGCAGAAAAATTCTCGTGTAAGTGCGATTCGTGTTTGGGATGTTGAGCGCCCGCGGGCAAGATACCATGCGTCCGGCTTCGGAGGGTGGCAACTTCATGGACTAAGGGACCTCTTTGAACTGATTGGTACACTATGCTAACATTTCTTCTGTGTTGTCTACATAGTTCCCTTGTTCCCGGTCATTACTTCCTTGGCTGCGATCTGCTGATTGTTATGTAGCCGTCATTGTCCAGTATCTCGTCACGCAAGCAATTCCCGCTGTGCACAGACACCCCACTATAGCCATTGACCAACCTGGAAAGATAGGCTGTGGCTTATTTGTGTCTCTCCTCTGTCATTATCGTGACGCCGAAGCTCTCGGTGGAGACTTATTGTCTTAGGGATCCCACTGTTTCGAACGGTATCCCCACTACGTCCGGCTCACCAATTCACATCCCCCTACCATGGACTCAGACAAATGTGGGAAAACGGGAAGTTTATGCGTTTGGAGCTACGAGGCTATCTTTTCTCGAAACGCATTGAAATTGTCTTGGGGGGACCGAT
This sequence comes from Acrocalymma vagum, assembly GCA_028476805.1. Lineage (NCBI taxonomy): Eukaryota > Fungi > Ascomycota > Dothideomycetes > Pleosporales > Acrocalymmaceae > Acrocalymma > Acrocalymma vagum. Next base: position 242,718 of record JAQGEP010000018.1, read on the forward strand.
ATCTGGACATGGACGACTAATTTGGCTACAAATTTGTGAAGAGCCCTTTCGATACGTATTTGTTGGAGAGAATCCAGGTACCAGGTCCAGCGTCAACATCAACGAGCAACAGTTCTGATATGAGAACAACTCGACACGTATGCGTTCGAAGCGCCTCTGGAGGTCTCCAATGCATCCCGAACCGTGTTCGCTTAACTTCACATCATTTCTACCCCATGCTTTATACGCCAACACGACATCGGTTCCATTTACCAGGAAAATGCACTTCGTAGAACCACGCCTCTAAGCACCGCAACCGATCAGCACACCTATTTTTGTTGCATCGAGTTTCATGCAGCTCCAACTTGCCTTGATGGGCAACCAGAAGAATCAGAACGTGAACAGCCAAGAGCACAAAGTTGTGCATGCGTCATGCAACATTCTGCTAATATCTTTTCGTCATTCATGCCCAAAGATGAATGAATATTCCGCGGTATACTGCGGCAAACCATCTACTTGCTCATCCATACCAGTCCTGAATGGCGGATTATGCTTTGGATATACCTAGTGATTGCAAGGCCATCCACGTAAAATATCGGGAATATACCAGCATTCTGGTCAAAATTTTTACTTTCAGGCCAGGGTACCATATAGCGGAATGCAACAACACTGCAAAAGCATGTCGGACTTCCTAACTAGGGATTTTGATTCTTCCTTGCGGCTGCAAATAGCGGGCAAACCTACTAAAAGCCCGAGCCATTCATCAGCCTACGGCTGTGGCATCCCCGGCTAGGCCGCTAGACAACAGTAAGTGTATCCAGGCTGCGATTTAAGTCACTCTTCAGAATTTCTTAAATACAGACTTATTGAGGCAATGCTGGAGATTCATGTTGGGAAGGGGAATTGTCTCAAGCAGCTCTCCTTTTCAATCAGCCAACACAAAGGATGGCTTGCCGTCTTGTTTGATCTAATCACCCTCCTCGACATACGAGAAGACAATACAACTTTGCATTGACTGTGCAGCAGTGGATTTCCTTTTACGATCGAGACGGAGGGAGCTCAATCAGGGAAAGCGCGTGGTGGATGGTAAGTACCGATGCGGGGCCGCCACGGTGCAACTTCTCAAACTGGCCTTTCACTCTCGTTGGAGTGAACTGGCCTTGCAGATGCATCTCCCAGCACCCCGCAATAAAACTCAAATCAACCCCTGGATAAGGCCAATTTGACTCGCTTCGACGATTTCGTGTCACCACAAGGGCAACTTTGACCACATCTTCTTTTGACCTTGAGCAGAAGCAACGACTTAGCAACCAATTCAACATCAATGCATTTTCTCTCGCTTTTCGTACACCTCGAGTAGATCACTCGCTGCCTTTGATTGTATTGTACCGCACTATACCGCCAAGGACTGTACTGCTTTTGCGGTCATGTCTCCTGATTCACACCACCTGCCCAGCAGATTGGCTAAATTCGTCTTTCCAAACGTACATAGTTCTCCACATCTTGGCGACGCGCAGCCACGCACAATATACGACTCTGCCGGCCCACAACCGCAACTTTTCCAGGTTTACGCCATGTAGCACTTTTACCGCCAGCCCATAAGTCTGAATCCCGTCCAGAATTGTTTCAATTGGAGGAGACTGTACCTTCTTGTCTGATCGCCTTCAATCGGCATGTTCGAGAGTTCCCAAATTCTCATGGGTTCATTGGTCATTGAAGACTGGTAAGATGTGACCGGTCATATGAGCATACTACCTTGATCGACCGGCCTTCCAGATATCTGGTCGCTATTGACCACGGATTCATTAGGTTCCGAAGATCTTTCAGGGGTTTAGTCCTAATGAAAGGAGGACACACTGATCTGTTCTACTTGACCACGTCGCGTTTACGATTCAAGTCCTGTAGTCACACGACTCTTCGAATCCACCACCACTGCCTTGAGATCAGTCTAGTCTGCACGTTTCAGTGAACCGGCAACCCAGATTTTGGTCCGATTCATACGAGGTACAAATGCGCTCCTTCGAATTATGCGCCACTTCCGCCTGGGACTTTATTCAGAGTTAATTGTTGCTGCGGGCTTCGCCATATTTGGTAAGGCCGGGCAAACTCAATTACCACGTTGCACGCCTGGATCCGTATGTGACCCTTGGATCATTCTATCAATCGTGGACGTGTTGCATCCCTTGTACCAGCATTTGTAGAGGGCTATCGCAAAAGCTGGACCTCCTGCGCCTTGTCTCTAGGTTTTGACTAGTCATGATTTACCCAACTCACTCACGGCCCTGCACGAGCGAGGGTCCTCTCACTACATCTAACCCTGCGTCACACCAAACGGATCGTCTGTCTGGGGTATGCAGGGCTCTAACTTGACCCTGGAAGGCCATGGTTATGACATACGGACCCATATCATGCCAATTATTACACCCTGGATATGCAGACAACATTTAGGTTCTGGATCGCTGCTCTCTCGCTCAATTGCTTGTGCTATATAATTGCTTGCCCATACCTGTTTCTCTTTGGCCCTATTTCGCAAGCTCCATTGTATCCTTTTCTTTCCTTTATCTATTTCTTTCTGATGGCAGGTAACTTTCCTAACATCGATTCATTTACTATTTCCCAATGGCCGCGGCCCAACATCTCCAATCCGACCATACGAGGCTGGTTTCCTGCATATAGTATAACGCTGACAGTTCTCACAACTGTCATCGTGATAGCTCGATTATGGTCTCAGAAGAGCAGGAGCACTCATGGCTTAGGGCTTGACGATATGCTGATCACCTTCGCCCTAGTGAGTTTGCGCCCGTTGCTCAGCAAAGGCGATAGATTAACAAATAAGATAATCGCTGTTTTTCTCAGCTCTGCGTGCACTCTTGGAACGTTAGAATTTGGCTTCGACAGGCACATCTGGGATGTACCTGATACTGCCCAGGACCATGCGGCTTTAGTACTGCTCTATGCTACTACGTATCGAGCAATAGCTTACATCTATACAGATCGAATGGCTCAGCGAAGGTGCTTTCCTCTTGAGCACCTGTTTTACCAAGGTGTCCGTATTATGCTTCTATCGGAGGCTGGAGCCTCCGTGCACAAGGGTTGTGAGGCATATCATCTACACCTCAATGGCGTTGACTATTTTCATATCCTTGGGTTGTCTATTGACCCAAGTACTGCTTTGCCATCCTACCACATCGTACTGGAGCATCCGCGATTCAACAGATCCGAGAAAGAAAGCTTGCGCTAGCGAAAAAGTATACTACCCCATTCAGGGAGCATTGTCGGCATTCTCAACGTTTTATACCATACTGATATCAGTGTGGATCCTGCGAAATTTGCCCATGTCGAGATTTCAGAGAACAGGACTTAGAGTGGTTTCGCTATTAGGTCTAGGGTGTGTTCTACATTCCTGTTGCTCGTGATGAAAGCTAATGCATGATAGTGTATTGGGGGCCGGGGTTGCTCGGGCCGGCTTTCTTTCACGACTTGTAGTTAGCTCTAACGGAGATGCGACCTGTAGGTGAACGCACTTTTCTTGGCTTTGCAACTTCCTATAGGAATCCGTCACCGCCCCGCTTGCACTTGAAGCGAGGGATTCTCGGAACGTCTAAACGGATTTAATCAACACCACAAACTTTATCTCAAATATGACACTGATAGGCTTATTAGGGAACAACTTCAATGTCTTCGTATGCGCCCAGATGGAGTGCCACCTCGCGCTCATCTGCAGCTCACTGCCTTTTCTACAGCGATTTGTCTCCCAGTATCCAAGCGTATCTATCGTATTCTACGCGGCTGATAAGGAGCATACTGAATCGGTCATGTCTCGAGTAAGCAGCTCTTTATCTTGTCACATTAGGCGGCTTCCATTCGGCCACCACTGTAGTCCGAGAGATCCGGGGAATCGCAGAAGTAGACCACAGGTGGTGGAAATTCCTGAATGGGAATTTGAAACTCTAAGGACGCCTCCACCGGCCCGCACTCCTCCAGTAGTGGATGAAGTTACGTACGAGCGGTACGTACAGGGTATGTTTGGCCCACCGGCCCCACCGAAAGATTCTAGAGCGACGTTCGACCAGTATCGCCGACAGCATGGCGAGATTGTATGAGTTCTGGTGATGAGGCTGCGACGACCCTCTAATCTCAATGCAGGGAGAGGCGCTTTAGCGGCGAAAGCAGGCCTCTTCTGAGTGTATATTACAGATTCACGAAGCATAGAGGGATAATGCCATCTCCCCTAACGGCCTTTGATATTAATGAAGCAGACAAATATCCATTGATGATTCTTCAACGTCCTTCATAGCGCATCTTTGGTACCGCTGCAGGTGATGTTTCCTCGTTTGCATTTCGACAGACGGCGGGTCGTGTTCAGGTTTGATGTACATTGGGCCCACAAGGACTCGTCATCTAGAAGACGAAGAATGCAGGTACACAATACCAATCTGATACCAAGTGCCATGTGTGAGGTGGCACAGCAGCTAGCGAAGTTTAGTTCTGATGGAAGTCTGAGGGGGGAGGTGTTTTGTGGGAGGGGACGTTGGGTGAGTGGCCGGCTAAATGTGGATCCCGCGCTGTCATGCAGGGCACGCAACGCACTGGCCAGGGGCTTGCCCCTTCAAAGCTTAGCCACCAAACCGCCAAGCGCCATGCTGGTCGGTGCTGGCCGGTGCCATCGTAAACGCAGAGTCGACTCCCATCACCACTTGCATACAGATACCTGGACGCGCCCTCCCGCTGCCACTTCCACGAGGCATCCAAGACCATGGTCCTCTCATTTATCCTCATCCAGAATCGCCAGTATGTGCTTCATGCCGTCAGCCGCCGCCCATCGCACCCAAGCCCCGTCCACACCCGGAACTAACTCGACTTGTTTGGTAGGGGAAAGACTCGATTGGCAAAATGGTATGCCCCCTATAGCGTAAGTCACACTTTGTCCTCTTCTCTTGCTGCGAACTACTGTCGACTCATGTTTTAACTTGCATGCAGGATGAGGAAAAGGTAAAACTAAAGGGCGAGGTATGCTACCCCTCTGCATTCACACCGTTCACTCCCCACCAAACCCCCGGGCCGCACACCCTCTTTCTTCTCCTATCGGCGCATCCTACCCACAATCGCACAACAGTTCTATCTTTCATCGCTTGCCACCTGCTCTGCCATTCCTTAAAGTTTTGCAATTAACCAGCCGATGCTGCAGGTACACCGCCTCATCGCACCTCGCGACCAAAAGCACCAGTCCAATTTTGTCGAGTTTCGAAACATGTCAAAGATAGTATACCGCCGATATGCAGGTCTTTTTTTCTGTGCATGCGTCGATACGAACGATAACGAGCTGGCATACTTGGAAGCCATCCACTTCTTCGTCGAAGTGCTAGATGCATTTTTTGGAAATGTATGCGAGTTGGATCTAGTGTTTAACTTTTACAAGGTGGGTTACTAGATATCCATTATGGGTCTGGAAATTTAGAGGATATATAAGAGACCTGAAGTTGGCAAACGGAACGAAAGCCAGACGCTAATGAGAGGCAGGTTTATGCAATCCTTGATGAAGTTTTCCTTGCTGGCGAAATCGAAGAGACAAGTAAACAAGTTGTTCTTACACGTCTAGCGCATCTTGACAAGCTCGAATGAAATGATCGCATAATTTCATTGAGTTGAGTTGAAATATAATAAGGCCAGCGGCCCATCACCATGAAGGAAGACTATGAACACACAAGATAGCAAGCGTACTGGAGCGAACATGCCACGCTTGGCCCTCCGGGGTATTTGTCTTCCGATGAAGTCAAGTGGAGATCGCGCTGCAACGGGCTAGAGGGGTAACTGGCTTCCGCCACTGTTGTGCAACGTGGAAGCGAAGTACCGGTCAGATGTCCAGTGTCATGGAAACGGGGTCTGGAATGGAGAAAACAAGTGCACGTCATAGTTGGATGTTGTCAAGTTTAGTATATGAGACAAAGTTCATGATTCAATATCTCTGACTATTTGTTTCGGGCAAAGTTCGTTAATCATACGTCTTAGTGCCCGCGGACATCTTGGATGTACCTTGCATGTGCCTTGAAGACGGGGTCCAAACATGAATTGAAGCCAACACAAACATTACGAACTGTCTCTCTTATCGTCAGGTCTGTTGCCACGGTTAAGCATAAGGATGCTCATGCCGATGACGCCTGGTATATACATTGTGTACTCTCCCTGTGTGAAACTGATGCATAGCAGTATCACATCACAATGTGTGCCAGGAGTCGAGGCGTGGTCCTTTGTTACCCTCTACAAATTAACTAAACAAAGCCATAATACTTAAAGTTGTCTTTATTAGGATTCTTCTAATTGCAGATTGGTGTATATGGTCATGAAGCCACCATGCCCATCAAAAGCTTGTTCAATGATCCATGGCAGTTGTTGTTCCGTGCTTGAGAGGGGCCTGGATCTTACCGGTAGATGCCAGCACAGACCACCCTTGGTATGGAAACTTCAACGTCTACAAAAAATGGTGCCAGATCACCCACTTCTTCGCCGGCTGTTCACAGCGCCGAACTCTCGTCAGCATGTTCACTCTGTGAAATGGTAGCTTCGAATAATACCCCGCGCCTCTCCATCTTCTCGTAACGTGCGTGACCACGCGACATCGCCGCTCGACCTCATCTCCCCGACTGTGATACCCCCGCGCCGCAACCATGTCCGACTTCGCTATGTACCACGCCCTGGGGCAAGGTCCACCGAACCCTAATGAGTCTCAGAGGAAAGACGAGCCCAACAAGTTCCGCCCTCCTATAGCTGCAAGTCCTGGGGGGTATCAGCAGGCTGGTAACCCGGGCTTCAGTCCATCCCCGAACCAATTCGCACACACACCTCCCCAAGGCACCCCACATGTCGGGCAATATGCCCAGTACCCCCCACCAGCGGATTCATCATATCAGGGCAACCAGGATGTCAATAATTTAGCTTCTCAGATGGGCGGTATGGGGCTGGGCGGTGATGCGGCGGCGCACCCAAGGCACAAGAAGAAGGATAGGCATGCGTACCATAACATTGAGGGTCCTGGAACAAGCTCACAGGCGTTCAATGGTATGCCCCAAAGTGGGACGCCTACACAGTTCCTAGATCAAGGCGCGTCGCCAGTGGGAGGAGCGCAATGGCAACAGCCTCAGATTACGCCCGCAATGAATCAATTCCCCGCCGCAACGCAAATGTTCACACCTGCGAATCCCGCAACAGGTATGCAACATGCTGCTCGAGTCGGCACTCCTCAAGAAGGAACACCCGTATCATCACAGCAGGGTCGCGTAGACCCTGAGCAGATACCTAGTATTCCAAGATCCCGAGATACTCCTGCAAAATACTATCTGGAACATGTGTACCCCACCATGGAACATCACCTACCACCTCCAGCGACCGTACCCTTTGTTGCATATGATCAGGGCAATTCATCACCAAAGTTTGCAAGGTTGACACTGAATAATATTCCGGCGTCCGCCGAAGCTCTAGCAGCAACTGCCCTGCCGCTTGGTCTGGTGCTACAGCCGCTAGCGGCCCTACAGGAAGGGGAACAGCCTATTCCGGTGCTTGACTTCGGCGACGTAGGCCCTCCAAGGTGCAGAAGATGCCGTGCATACATCAACCCGTTCATGCAATTCAAGGCTGGTGGAAACAAATTCGTTTGCAACATGTGCACGTTCCCGAACGACGTTCCCGGAGAGTACTTTGCACCGACCGATCCATCTGGAGTTAGAGTAGATAGGTTAACACGGCCTGAGCTCACACTAGGCACAGTCGACTTCATGGTTCCCAAGGAATATTGGTCCAAGGAGCCCGTCGGTCTGCGGTGGTTGTTCTTGATTGATGTTACTGCCGAGGCCGTTAACCGAGGATTCCTAGACGGCTTCTGTGAAGGCATCATCAGTGCACTCTACGGTGGGGCGAGCGAAACCTCAGAAGATGAAGAAGCTCCACGACGGCTTCCAAAGGGGTCCAAGGTTGGCATCGTGACCTACGACAAAGAAATGCACTTCTATAACCTGAGTGCAAATCTTGAAGCCGCTCAGATGCTGGTGATGCCAGACATCGAAGACCCATTTGTGCCTTTGAGTGAGGGCTTGTTTGTCGATCCGGAGGAATCTAAAGCTGTCATCACATCACTTCTAACGCAGCTCCCGAATATGTTCTCCGAGTTTAAGAATCCTGAGCCTGCTCTACTCCCAACTTTGAATTCGGCGGTGGCGGCTCTAGCAGCTACAGGAGGCAAGATAGTGTGCTCATTATCCGCTCTACCAACATGGGGCCCCGGCCGTCTGTTCCTCCGAGACGATGGAAATGTACATAATACCGATGCAGAAAAGAAACTGCTGAATACTGAGCATCCCGGTTTCCGCAAAGTAGCCCAGAAGATGGTGGAAAATGGTATTGGTGTTGACTTCTTCCTCGCAGCACCTAGCGGTGGATATCTTGACATTGCTACAGTTGGTAAGTTGCGAAATGGTAGCTATTTGCGGTTCAAACTCTAATATTCTACAGGCCATGTTGCAGCTACATCAGGCGGAGAAGTTTACTACTTCCCCAACTTCCATTCTCCTCGGGATACGCTCAAACTCTCCAAGGAGATCAAGCACACTGTTACTCGAGAAACTGGTTACCAGGCGCTCATGAAGGTGCGATGCTCGAATGGCCTTCAAGTCTCAGCATATCATGGAAATTTCTACCATCATACATTCGGGGCAGACCTCGAATTTGGCGTCATTGACGCTGACAAGGCCATTGGTGTAATGTTCAGCTATGATGGGAAACTTGATCCAAAACTTGATGCTCACTTCCAGAGCGCACTTCTCTACACAACCGCAAGCGGCGAGCGCCGGGTAAGATGCTGTAATGTTGTGGCTAGCGTCAGCCAAAACGCCGGCGAATCCATGAAGTTTGTTGATCAGGATGCTGTAGTAAACATCATCGCCAAAGAGGCTGCAGCGCGTATGACGGAGAAGAGTCTCAAGGAGATTAGGGGAGCATTGTCAGAAAAGACAGTTGATATCCTCGCCGGTTATAGGAAGAACTTTACTGGTAACAGTCCGCCTGGGCAGCTTGTCCTTCCTGAGAACCTGAAAGAGTTCAGCATGTATATCCTCGGTCTCATCAAATCGAGAGCCTTCAAGGGAGGCAAGGAGCCAACCGATAGAAGGGTACATGATATGCGAATGATAAGGTCGATGGGTCCGTTGGAACTCTCTCTTTATCTTTACCCCCGTATCATCTCGATCCACAATCTTGACGAGAAAGATGGGTTTGCCAACGAGAATGGTCACTTGAGGATGCCAGATGGGATCCGCGCATCTTTCTCCAAAGTGGAGGAAGGCGGTGCTTACATCGTTGACAATGGACAGACCTGCCTTCTGTGGTTGCACGCACAAGTATCTCCAAACTTGCTTGAAGACCTTTTCGGTGAAGGTCACAATACATTGAAAGGATTGGACGCCTTCCAATCAACCCTACCCGTGCTTGAGACTCACCTAAACGCCCAGGTACGCAACATTCTTCAGTATTTAGAGACCAGCAGAGGCTCCAAAGCTTTGACGCTGCAGCTTGCTCGACAAGGTTTGGACGGTGCCGAGTACGAGTTTGCTAGATTACTATATGAAGATCGTAACAACGAGGCACAGAGCTATGTCGACTGGCTCGTCCACGTCCACAGGCACATACAATTGGAAGTACGTTATCCGGAGAGAAAATCTCTATAGAAAATTCCTCATGCTAATTGCAATACAGCTTGCCGGACAACGCAAGAAGGATGATTCGGATGGAACTGGGTCTACATTTGTAGGGTTGCGAACACCGTATTGGGGGTAATGGAGTTATGAATGGACTTTGAAGATTGTATTGCATAGCGTTCAGCCATAGGACGGCGGATTTGTACAGCAACCATGATTCACGGCCCTCACAAAAATCAAATAGATGTCATCCTGCAATTTAAACTAGTTGCGCTGCTCGCTTTTTTGGATTCGTGTGAATATCCTCTACACGTGATTACGCGGAAGAATTGCCGGCCCGCGCTCGCTTAGCTTTTTGCCCACTCCAATTCTCATCACCAGTTTTCTCAAGCGAGCAGTCCACCTCGATACTAACAACACACAACCACAGTCATCCAACATGCCCACCAGGTTGACCAAGACCCGCAAGCACCGCGGCCACGTTTCGGCCGGTCACGGTCGTATCGGCAAGCACGTTCGTACTCACGTTCATCGACAATCACGCTCAATACTTACAATCGCAACAGAGGAAGCATCCTGGTGGAAGAGGTATGGCGGGTGGTCAGCACCACCACAGGACCAATCTTGACAAGTACCATCCCGGTTACTTTGGAAAGGTCGGTATGCGATACTGTAAGTAACTTCAATTGACTCTCCCGCCGCGCATTGGTGTTAACAAATAATTTCCAGTCCACAAGCTCCAGAACCAGTTCTGGAAGCCCGTCATCAACCTCGACAAGCTCTGGTCCCTTGTCCCCGCTGAGAAGCGCGACGCCTACCTCCAGAAGAAGTCTGACAAGGCTCCCGTTCTCGACCTCCTCGCCCACGGCTATTCCAAGGTTCTCGGCAAGGGCCGTCTTCCCGCCGTCCCCATCGTTGTCCGCGCCCGCTACGTCAGCGCTGAGGCCGAGAAGAAGATCAAGGAGGCTGGTGGCGTTGTCCAGCTCGTCGCGTAAACGGTTCGATCTGGGGTTGGACGGAATTTACGGAAACTCAAAAGCATTACGGTTGGGAATGGATATGAATGAATATGGGCCCTAGGGTCTGTGCTGTCACAAAACGACGCACATTGACTCTTGCAGCGTGGTGGCTGAGGAATGGTACCGATTCAATAGTCAATTGAACTTCCATTCCTGAACAGACCATATATTTGCCCAGTGGATTCCCAATGTAGGGATTCGCGCTCTTCTTAGGGCGTTATGCTGTCACTCTACCGTCGCGGGTAGTCATGCTTGTGATGTCTTATTTCAATTTTGCGTGAAGTGACCGTCCGAATCTGTCTTGATATCAAGCCTCCCTGGCGCTGACCAACCAGAATTATGTTTGATTTTTCATCCTGGACCCGTAATACTCCGCTGCCAAGTTGCAAGGCTGTGAACGCGGCAACAGTGTTCATGTAAACACATCAATTCAATAATCACTGTACTGACCCCTAAGCTTTTGACATTGCTCTTCGCCCTCTATTCATCGTCCTATATTTACATAGAAAAAGACATTTTCAAATAGCTTGTGTGCATGTTGAGAGAAGTGATTGTCAAGGACACGTCAAGCCAACTTATGTCATTATCTCCTAGTATTAACTCTCTAAAAAAGCCTCTTCGAGTAATATTCAACTCAAATGGTCACACAATCACCTTTCCTTTTTTCCACTCTTCTATTTTTGGCGGCCTCCCGTTAGCGAGAAGGTTTTATTTTAGTAGAGTCATCATCAAAATCTATCAACATCAGCAGCACTCTTAGTCTTGCCGCTTTCTTTGCTTGTCTCTTTTGACAAATTCCATTGTACTAACCTACGGTCCATTCCTTACATAAATTTTAGAATACATCTTCAAGCACTTTGCTCTATACTCTCCATCTTTACTCAATGCATCATTTCTACCTCTATATTGTCTAGGTTTCTAAACACCTTATTCTCGGACTACGACAAGGCGATCCATCATGGTAACATGTGATCCATATCCAGTGGTCGCTTCTAGGGCTACATTGTCCTGAAGCTAGATAGGCAGGTTGAACTATATGGGAAACTCTTAAAGTCGATAGCATCCTAGAGCCAACAAGCTCTTATTTTGAGTGCGAAAATGTCTCAACACCATGATTACGTGGGGACACCGATAATCACAAATCAGACCTCGATCCAGTATACGCAAAACCCAAACATAAAGACCGCACGTGGTGCACAGAGAACAGAAAAACTTAGTACCAGTTGAATCATGAAGTGAATCTCCGGCTTCCGTTTCGTTTCTCATGCCTAGCTACAGGTATCTAGCTTTCTACATTAGACGGCACTACGCTCCGCCGTCTGCTTGAAGATTGACTTGTGACTAGCGGAGGCGATGGCGAAGGAGAAGACACACCAGTATCCGGTCCGCGAGGTCTCGAAGCGACACTGTTGCCATGCATCCCAGCATTGTCGCGTTCTACATCTGCCAGACAGTTCTGCACCTCTGGAAGCAACAGTTGAGGTGGACGAGGCAGTGATTCAGGAATAGTAGTGGAAGAGAGCTGCTTTGGAGGCGACATCGAAGCAGAGCCATGGCACTTTGGGCAAGTGCGGCCGACGTCCTTGACCCTCGATTGTTCAGGCACTATTTCCGCTTCAGAAACCAGCGAATTTGACCTCGCCTTCCCGCTCGTTTGCTCTTTATCCCTCCATTCACTTGGAATCTCCTTTCTGGAACAAGACGACTTAGTTCTTGTAGGCAGAAAAGTATTCCGATTTCCTTCTTCAAGGCCATCACTTTCCCTTAAATTCATCCGTCTAGCTTTCTTAGCCAATTTCATAGACTCGGGGCATTGCTGTGGCGAAGGAAGAGTCAGAGAGTTTGATGACGTGTCTCGATCTGACTGTGAATGCGGCAGAGGAGTGACGGAGACGGGGATGCGGCTTAGGTTTTGACGTTTATTCTGGCCTCCATCGCTACGATCCTGAGTAGCAGCAGAGGTATCATCATGATCTCCATCTTCATTTTTCTTCAGCTTGCTAAGCCAGTCTCGCACAATACGTCGTCCATACTTCCGACGACTACCCTGCCGACAATACTTAATCCCCTCTTCATCTTTCTCTTCTTCATTAGAATCTGATTCCGAATCCGAAAGCGTCTCCCGAACCGATGGAGCATGATTCACCGAACTTTCCGGCTCTTCATGGGAGAAAGAAGGAGCCTCTTCGCGCGGAAAAATCGGAGCATTTATCTTAGACACCATTTCCCTTTCATCATCCCTCTCCCTCTTTAACAAATCGAGGATAGGATCACGATCAGAACACGAAGCGCTCTTCCGCTCTGCTTGCCGCCGTCTCTCTATAGCTTGCAGTGCCTTATAATGCACCCAATACCTGTTTGGCCAATTCTCCTCCCCTTGAACCGGAAATTCCAACTCTTTTGAAAATCCGCTTACTGCCTCACTCCCCTCTGCCATGCCATTCTTCTCTTCTCTTCTCAAACCCCATTTCCCTTCCATATCACATAACCACTTCCTCCTCGCAGGACCAGACCTCTTTGAATACACAATCCATCTCTTTTCGACCTTCTTCGTACGGCTCGACGTATTCTTACCCCAATTCGTCGGCGCTTTTCTCCACTCTTCCTCATCCTCTTCATACTCATCTACACTTAACATCGCCGTCCCCGCCTGATATCGTATGCTCCTCGCATACGCAACCCATCCCCGCACATTTTTGTCGATGTTATGGGAACGCAGAAGTTTTGTGTAGGTGGCTCTGTTGTGGAGGTGTGCTTGTGAGAGGATGGGTAAGGGAATTTCGTATAACTGGGCCATTGTGTGCGGGTTGGGGGGGGGGGGGGGGGAAATAATGTTAGGTTGCTCGGATGAGCAATGAGTATTTGTGTGTGGGTAATGAACAGAGTGAAAGTGAAAAGTTAAGGCGAAGTATACTTGGATTTTTGAATGAAGCATCAAACAAGCCAGACGAGAGTGTATATAAATAAGGACGTTGGCCTCACTAAAGTACTACCGTACCAAGTTTTCGCGCCAGGCACAGCACAAAAAAAAAAGAGAGGTCGTATAGTGCGTGCTCGTTATGTGCGTGCGCAGTAAAACCGTGGAAGCAGAGGGGAATCACAACCATTCAACAAAAACCCACGACCCACGACCTACGACAGACCCATACAACCAGACCAAATCCCAGATTTTCGGAGCAGGAGAACAATACAATACGAAGAGAAAGAAGGAGAAGTAGCAGGTAGATACTTATAGAAACCTCAAGGTAGTTGTAGAAATAAAATGTCAAGGACCATCGTCATCATAATGTCCATAACGGGTCGCACTCATACCCCTCTTCTCCAACTCCGCATCCTGCAAGGACACAAAAAAGCCTTTCCCTCTACTCATCAGGAATCCCCAAAACCCCTCTCAACACCTCCTCCGCCATCCCCGGCTCCACCGACCCCTCCGCACTCCTCGCCATCATCTGCCCAACGAACCACTTGAGCTTCTTATGCTGCTTCTTCTCCACAATGTCCTTAACCATATCGCTCTTTTCATCCAGCAGCTTCTTAGCTAATGCCTCGTATTCCTCGCGAGACAGGGGCTTTAGTAGTAAGTCTTCTTGTTCGATAATTTGCTCTACGCTGCGCTCGTCGCCTTCGAATTTCTTGGAGAGGAGGAGCTTGGCTGTTCGGCCAGTGATTTGCTTGGAGAGTAGATGGGAGATTATCACGGCGAGGTGCGAGGAGGGAACGCGGCTACTAGACCACTGTTCGTTTTTGAGTAGACCGCCCAACTCCATGAGAACCCTGGATTAGGAGCAGCGTTAGTTCTGAAATGAAAAAAAAAAATTTGTGGCCGGGCCTAGACGGAAAATAACATACCAATTTCCAGCCACTTTGCCCACCCGCGCAAGAAGCACCTCTGGCTCTTCGGAAGTTTCGGTTCTGGCCACAAGATGCTCTACAACATCCATGTAGTAATCCAGACGATCACCATCGTCAAGGAGAAGAAGTGTGCTTGCGTCTTTAGTCGTCAGTCCGTACTGCTCGACAAGTACATTCACAGACTCATCTGAAAGCATTGGCAGCGTGCTGCGCAGATGCTCCACGACATCCTGACCAATAAACACTGGGGCAATATCTGGATCTGGCATATATCGGTAATCAATTTCGCCTTCTTTGCCTCGCAGCCGCTTCGTAGACTTGCTTCCAAGCGTCCACCCTCGTGTCTCGCCTTCAATGACGCCGCCTCCCTCGAGGATATCGATTTGACGGTCACGCTCTGCAATAATAGCGTCTTCAACGGCTTTGACGCTGGCGAGGTTCTTAATTTCTGTTCGCTGGCCTAGTCCAGTTACCCCATGGTATGAGTTGCTGTTGGCTGCTGATTCCCCACTTCGTTGCTTGACAGACACATTTACATCTGCACGAAGACCCCCCATTTCCATACCCGCTGTAACAGCATTCACCGACTTGAGAATAGTCTGGATCTTACGGACCAACACAGCCGCAGTTATAGGGTCGTGGATTTGGGGGAGAGTAATGATTTCGATAAGCGGGTGCGATACTCGATTGAAGTCGAGGAGGTGCGT
Organism: Acrocalymma vagum; assembly: GCA_028476805.1. NCBI lineage: Eukaryota > Fungi > Ascomycota > Dothideomycetes > Pleosporales > Acrocalymmaceae > Acrocalymma > Acrocalymma vagum. The sequence continues at coordinate 257,958 of JAQGEP010000018.1, forward strand.
GGAAGGCGGCTGTTGGACGGTTTTGGCAGTGTCCTGCTCCATCTGAACCTGCTTGATACCAATGGTGACGGGAGCATCTGAGGGAGATGTCCCTGGAGGAAAATCATGCGGAAAGAGGGTGATGTGACCATTCCGCGCGAAAGGTTCTGTAGCAGGTCAATACCTAATTTGATATGGCGAGGAAGGAACATACCATAATACTGCGTGATCTGATATCCAGAAGGTTGGTCCTGGTAAAAGTAATGCTTCCGATCAAAGCTGCTCCTAGGTTGAATCTCACAATTGAGAGCCAGCGCAGCACGAAGCGCAGGCAGAAGTGTCTCTTTCTGGAAGTGAGGCTGACTTCCGGGGAACGCGGTATCGAAAAGAGCAACATGGGTATTGGGTGTCTGGTTGACGGACGTAGCAGCGCTAGAAAAGAGCTTCCGCCCGGTATTGAGCTCTGCATGGATTTCAATGCCGACTGTCAACTCCCATTTCTCCAGTCGTGGGTCTCTGCCTCTTCGCGAACTCTTGGAACCGCTCTTGTCTTCCTTCTTTTTCTTCTTGGCCGCATCTTTCAAGAGTTTCCTGAACGGTGTATCGTCATGCTGGGACCGTGCCTGGCTATCGGATTGCAATGCCCGCGTCGTGGCGGGTAGGAGGCGGCCGCCGGAGGCCAGTGGCGACTGTCGAGCTCGGCGCAAGCATTCTCGACAAATGTACGGACGTCTGGCGAGGGCATTGAAGCCGGTGTGCACGCTGCGTGAAAGCATAGCCTGAGAAATGGGTGGACGGACAAGCCAAAAGTTTGGAGGAGATCAATGCGCAGCAGTTGCAGCGGGTGTCCGTGCTTCGTTCCGATCGGTTCGGTATTGTTATCGATTCGATTCCGGAGCACAACCCGGAGCGCTACAGATGTACTCTTCGATGCCTTGCAAGGAGTTAATGCAGAATCCCAAGACTTCCTCGTCGAAATATGGGTTTCGTAGCGGTAAGCCACTTGTCAAGCGCGTTCCCGAAAACACTATTCGCACGAATCGCCAGACCCATTCACGCACACCAGAGCCAGCGCAAACACCGGGCGGATACGAATCAACCAAGTAACCCACGTTGACCTCCACAAACGTCGTATTTCCCATGCACCCTCCTCAGCCCAAGCCTCACTTCCCCTCCCCGACCGCAGGTTTCACCCTTGCCTTCCCCTTCCCGTTGCCGTTGGTCTTCGCAACACTCGCACTCGCAGTTCCACTACCTCCTTTCCCCTTGGTCTCTCTCCTCCTCGTAATGTACTTTCTCAGCCTTCTCCACCTATCGCGATACCGTTCCCAGGCCTCTTCTTCCTTCTTGCCTTCCTCTACCGTAGGCTTGAACACGCCGGGATGCACATACACCCCTGGCCAGCGCGAGAAGTCAATGTCGCGTCGCTCGCTGGCGATCCGCGTGCGTGACATTCAGTGAGGAAGAAGTCGGTTTGGTTCGGTTCGATTGGAGCGGGACCAGGTCTGGTGAGAATCCAGAATGTAGGAAGAGGTGATGTATAGGTTCAATAGAATTTGCGCTCGAGGGAATCGTATGCGTAGGAGGCGGTGAGGTGAGTTGAAATCGGAGGCGAGCAATGCGATGTGAAAAGTCAATTCGCTATTGACTTTCGCAGACGCGTAATCGCAACGACAAACGAGGCTGACGGGCGATTGAACTTTGATATAAAGCCCTCGTTTGATTTGACTGCTTGCCCTGCTATTTTGTTGTACTTTAATGGCCCGCGCTTTCGAGTCCGTCTAGCGACATGCAAGTTGTACGCCCCAGACACGCGAGGTCAGGTAGATGCAAGGTATGTATAGTGGTACCGTACTGGTCGACAGAACGAAAATGATGCAAAAGTGCCCAAGCTCGTGTTTATTGCCGCGTGGGATAAAGTAGGGATGTATTTGTGGAACGAGAATCGAACGAATAAAGCTGCGTTCTCTTCGGTTTCGAAAGAATAGAGAAAAAAAAAAAGGAATTATGCCTCGTTGAGTTTGTTCACCTTTACCAAGTGCGCAGACAGAGGGCACGCGGTGATGGTCGGATAAGCCTTGTATAAGAATGGGACAAAGCAAAGCAAAGCAAAACAAGCAAGCAAGAAGAAAGCCCAATAACAGAAAAGGAACCAGGGCCTTGGTTCCAGGCCCATCAACGGCCATTGCCAGCTCTGCCACTCTTTTTGCTGGAAGGATCGCTCTCATCTGCCCATCGAATCACGTCCTCGCTACTTCCAAGACACGGTCCAGGGACAACACATGAAACAAGGAAAAGCGGCGGGTGTCGTGTCGTGTCATGTCGCGCTGTCTTGCTTGTCTGCATCGAAATCTTGCCATCTATTCCGCACCCACGTTCGCGTGTGCGTGGGGTACGAGAAGAGGAGCAAGACGTACGTATATACTTGCTGTGCTCTGGATTTGTATACTCAGCATTTGAGAGGACTTAACTCTAGGTGAAGGGAACAGTATACTTGCGCGCATGAACTGAGCACTGCCACTAATGAGATTGTCATACCCCTCTATAGATCCTATAAGGGCAGGTCGAATGATAGGGCGTCGATAGCTTGCGTGGGCGGAACGGGAAGGCAAGTTCCTTCTTACGTGGTGTAAGCACTCAATTACCCCAGACAACAGCCCACTCCTGGGCGTAGGAACTTCAGAAGGAAAGACTTTGCCTAGCCATCAGGTACCGCCTACGCAAAGGCCCTCCTCGATAGGCGAAAGGAATACATCAGCCAGAAGGATCTCTAACCCTGGAAATAAGACAAACGAACGAACAAACGACGGTGACGACAACTATGATAACTAAAGCAGAAGCCACAATTCAATGCTCTTTGAAATGTTCAACATTAATCTTTTTTTATATTGTCAAGACGGAAGGAGTCTAATGCCTAATTCTGCAAGCAGTGCAGCAACGCTCATCCGCGTCTGCATACATAAGATTGTATGTAGCGTTCCTCTTGCTCCGTCGCATGGCGACGAAATCGAAAAACCCACAAATGACCAACCCATTTTGTGAAATAGCTCTACATGATGCAATCATGTGCCACCAAAGAGACAAGAAAAGGGTATTTCGTAGATAATAAAAAAACACACATCCGTGAAAGGGAAAAGAGGTGGTTGATGAAGAAGAGACACGAAGATAATCAAAGAGGTAAACAACGAGTGTCGAGAACATAACCAGAAACGCAACTCCTTTGCCCAGCTTGTTTCATTCGAGCTGGCGCAAGGGTTGGTGTCATGAGTGGGTCCGGTCCAAGAATAGAAACATGTATCAAGAAGCAAGGAAAAGAAAATATGATGATGCAAGTCCAGTTGTTGTGCTGTTTATCGATAAATTTGATTTGCTGCCATAAAAGTCGTTGATATTCGAGAGCGTTCGGGGATCCGTGCAGGTGAGACATCACCAGCCTCCTTGCATGTGTCGCGTGGCCATCAACGACGGCGCATGCTCGATATTGGTTCACTTGTGATTTGGTTTTTAGCGTAGGTCGGCTGGTTGTACTGCATGCAAATGGTCGTTCCGGATGGTTAGGTTTTGTGGTGTATTGATGCGTGCATGTGTAACATTGAAAATCCCACGGTATTGGTCCACCCCGGCGGCGCCTCAGTACTCCATAGATGCATAATGCGTCGCTTCAAGCTCGAGTCTGCCCGCCAGCCATGGAATCATTTGGCGGGTGACATGTTGCGGAAAGGAAATTACGAGCGGCCGGTGCCCATTCGGGTAAGCTCCCTGATCTTGACTCCAGGAGCTTTGCTGAACCGACGACTCGCAGTTGACGACGACTTGGAGGAAGTGGGCGAAGAAGCGTATATGTATTCACCGTCGACGTACTGGGCGTCGCTGATGAAGGTGGTGCGTTTCTCGCGGCGAGTGTAGCGCTGCTCGAGGCGGTAGAGCTCAAGTCCTGTTGTTGTTGCACGGTTAGTTGTGGGAAGCGAAAGAGGAAAACAAGACACGGCCGATCGCATATGCGTGCAACGACAGGATCGTGCTCATGTCGCGGCAGGGGAAGCAAGACGTACTAGCTTGGAGCTTTTCGATGAGACCCATTTTGCAAATTGGTGGAGAAGTGTTGATTTGGAGGATTGGCAATTGGCAATGGCGACGGCGAGAGGCGAGGCGTATATATGAGCGGAGGCAGGGGACAGGGAAATGGCTGTTGTGCTGAAGCAGCTGGGGCAGCAGGCGAGTGTCGGCTCTATCAATGCAAGACGGTTGCAGAGTAGCGAGTAGCGGGTCGGTCGATCAACGAAGGACGACGATGGGAGTGGGAGTGGGAGTGGGAATGGGAATGGGAGAGGCAGCAAAAGCAACAGACACAGACGAGCAGCACAAGGAAGAACGATGGGAAACGGGCCAGAAGAGGGAGCGACGGGAGGAAATGAGGGGGGGTGGGAGCAGCGACGAAGGCGTGGTAAGGGCTTGGGAGCAGGGGTTTGAGCGGACGGTGGACCTGACCAGGCCTGGAGGAAAAAAAACCGCTTCAAGCCTTCGACGACGGCGTGCTGCGAGTGTAGGGATGGCAGGGCCAGGATCATTGCGCCTCCTCTAGGCCCAGAGAGGCATGCGAGCCGGGCCCACGGCTTCGCAATGCTCTCTTTCCTTGAAGCAGCTTCTGGACCTGGGCCTTTGCATCAGCTAGCACCGTTGCTAGAACTACTTGGTTTCTCGCCGACAGAGTCAAGTGCCGCGTGTAGGTGGAGGAGCTGCACCAGCGGGCTCAGGTACCTGCTCCTTCTCCACTAGATTCGATGTACTTACAGTACCACACTGCCCTCAGCACAAGGGGTCCAAGATGGCTGCTATCGCCTTGAAGGCACATACAGACATACATGCTCACATACATACATACATGCATAGACGAACTCCCACCTAAGCAAATAAAAGGAAGGTCAAAGAACACTCGCTCCACGACGCCTCGCCTTCACCCGAGTCAAGCAACCAACTCCACGTGGAGCCCGGTACGCCATCCGGGACGCCTCAAAGCAGACCCAAAAGCAAAAACAACCCTCGATTCGACGCTCCCCTTGCCAATTCTGCTTCCAAACCCTGAACCAGTCCTCGCCACCAATAAATGCTCGCTGGTGCGCCGCCAAACTCCCGCCGTTGCCAAATCCAAACTCTCCCCCCCCTGCGCTCCCTTCTCGGATCCGTTTCCTCGGCGCATTGATCTCTCGCCCATCACTGCCCCATATTGCCCATCAAGCTCACCAAGCAAACGACACGACAGCCCTGTCGTTACCCTTCTGAAGCATCACATTCATGCACTACACGGTAAGTAGACACTCATCCTCAACTCCCTGCTTTTGCTTCTTCCCTTCTTTTTCCAAAATTAGCTTCTATTTTTTTTTTCTCATCCATGTACTTGTAAGTCGAACGAAAACCATCCCTGTTTGATCGTCCCCTTCGCTGCAAATCTTCTATCGTGTATCGTGTCCTTCACCACTCCTCCAATATTAGATATTCCCTCCACGCCAGCAACCATCTCATATCTACCCACGCACCGCACTATCCTTCTTGCTTCCCGTGCCTTCTACATAGATGTGTATGCATGCCTGTGTGCTCGCTCACTTTCTGCCTCTCTGTTTCTGCCAGAATTCCATTGCCGACACTCCTTCTTAATGCCGGTTGATGGCGGGTGGGTGGGCCCTTCCTGCCATTTCCCACACCCCACAATTCGTTCCTAGGCAAAACACCATGTCCAGTACCCGTCTATGTGTATCTTCCATTCTGCCCTGCTCTACTCTGCTCTGCTCTCTCACCTTCCTAGAGTTTCTTTTTTTTTTATATCCGAGACTCCGGAACTTGCCCTTCCACCACCGCAACTGCTCCCACGTTTCCTGCATCAGCCGATCCATTGAGTAGCGAAATCACCGAAATCACATCAGCCGGTTCTACCAGGTGCCAGCTTGCTAGCGTCTGCTTCGAGCTTGCGCCCACCGTTACCGAAAACACGTGTTCTTGAGCCAAGTTGGATTGCCGCAGTGCTCGGAACATGTCTAATAGTTTCACCCATCATTAGCCTTGCCCTTGCCGTCGCAACATATGTAGTACAAACAATCAACTTACCCTCATCTGTAAAGTCGTCACCCAGACAGAGCACAAACTCAGGTGCATCCCCCGGCCCATTGCCGTATTCAAGCACAAGTCTCTTTGCAATCTCGCCCTTGTTCACAAACCTCGGGCGGACTTCAAGATTGGCCTTGCCCGTCATCACTTCAACGTCAAACTTCCTAGCCACTGTCTTCTCCAGGTGTTTCTGACATTCGCGTGCCTGGAATGCACCATACTCGGGATCGGCTCTTCTGTAGTGCCATGTGAGTGCAATCTTCTTGCGCTCAATGAAAGACCCTACACACAGCATATCAGCATCTAGCTACTCCCCAAACAAAAGAGGTCCTCTTACCTTGTGTTCGCTCGGTGTAGTGCTGGAAGATATCCATAACTTCACTCTGCCAGCTCATATCGGTGGTCTCTGTGAGATTCTCCCAATCTTCACTTCGTGGCTGCCGCATAAAACTGCCGTGCTCTGCACTGAGACCAAGTTCTGAAATATGCCCCATCCACTCGTCTAAGAAGGCTTGGTCTCTGCCACTGATTATCCACACCGAGTTGGCCGGATCCGCCGCTAACGTCTTGAGGGTGCGGATAACCCGGTCAGATGGAATAGCTGCCTGCGGATCTTTAACAATAGGTGTCAGCGTTCCGTCGTAGTCAAACATGAAGAGTCGCTTCTTTGCCTGCCGGTACTGGTATAGCAATTTCGCCCGATCCAACGCCGGTGTGGCGAAAGACTGGTCAAATGAGGATAGATTGGTCATGAGTCTCTTTAGAAAGTTATTCGTCCAACTCTGTACGTTGTTGGCAACGACATGATTGTACAGTTTCGTGTGTTGCTCTTCGCACTGCGCAGGGGTCATTTTCAAAGCATCATTAATGGCGTCGGCGACTCCGCCCAAGTCCCAAGGATTGATGTGAATCGCGCCGCTCAGTGAGCCTGCAGTGCCTGAGAACTCCGAGAGAATAAGTGGACCATGGTGGTCTTTTTGGCAGATAATATATTCCAGACTAGTCGTATTCATACCGTCACGTACGCTGGTGATAAGGCCGATATCTGCGAGCCGGAGCAAGGCAAAGTACTCCTCTCTAGAGAGATATTGTGGGAAATGACGAACAGGAGAGAAACTAAGAGAGCCGTACTGGCCATTGATCTTACCAACGAGATCAGAGATCTTGTTGACGATCCTCTCTTCATCCGCGTTGTTTCTCTCTGTGTGTACCGCGCTTGGGCTAGTCACTTGAATCAAGACGACCTTCTCTCGCCACTCAGGGTATTTCTCGAGAAACATTTCGAAGGCCTGAAGTTTCTGAGCTACGCCTCTCACCGCATCCAGTCTGTCTCGGCCAACTATGATCTTTTTGCCTCCGTACAATTCTCGAATTCCTTTGATCTTCTCCTCAATGACTGGGTCATTGAATGCCTGCCGCACTGTAGAGGCTGCGTTGATACCAATTGGAAAAACGTCCACCGCAACGTGGGCGCCATAGGCGTCGACACCCGCTGAAGAAGAGTCAAATCCGAGTATCCTGGTACAACAAGAGGAAAAGTGGCGCGAATAGCTGTATGATTGGAACCCAATCATATTGGCACCCAAAACGCCCTCCAGAATTTCTTTCCTTCTGCTGAGACATCGATAAAATTCGCTGCTGGGAAACGGAATGTGGAGGAAGAACCCGATGTAAACATTTGGTAGACGCTGGCGGAGAAGGCTAGGTAGGAGCAGCAGGTAAAAGTCGTGAATGAAGATAATATCCCCAGGCTTGTAGTTTTCAAGAATACGATCAGCAAAGAGCTTGTTCATTCGATAGTAGTCGGCCCATGACCTGCGTGCAGCACGGCCATCAGCTGGCTCATTCTGCTTATAGTGAAACAAGGTGTACAGCTCATGTTCGGCATATGTTCGCCAGCGGGATTGATCTTTCAGAATGTACTCATCCTTAGACTCATCCACCTCGTCCACTAACCACACAGGTACGATCCTGCCTCCATGGTCGCGCTCAAGCTGCCTCTCTAAACGCTCTCGGTCTTCACGGCCAACTCGGATGCCCAGCGGCTGTTGCGGTTGAGGTACCGGCTTCTTGCCGTCCACAGGGACTGCGGCCGCTGCCTTGTTCACGGGTGCCTGTACAGTAGGGCCTGGTTTTGCACCCGGCACCTCGCGAATTTCGCCCGTCCAGCCAACCAATGTATGATTCCATGGAGAGGAGGAGGATGCCAGGTATGAGAAGGAGTCGAATAAGGCAGAGGTACCACGCCGTGGATTGAGCTCCCAATCGTTTCCGGAAGAGTGGTCGATGCTGTAGGGAACCGCAAACGTTGCACTGATAACTCGTCCACTGAGATTGAGTCCAGGATGGGCAGCGCGGGGATCCACGTCAGCCAGATCATGTTTCGCAGCTGCATCTGCGGGTAAGCTCAAGCGTCTAAGGAGCTCTTCGCCTGATCGTGCACCTGCTGCTACTTCGGTAGGGGAGCCGGCCCTGTCATTATTGTCTTTGGACGAGAAGTAGGAATTGGCGTTCCATTGAGGACCAGGTGTCACCTTTTCTGGATCAAATGGCAGCTCAGAGTTCTGTGCTGGGGGACCAGTAGGTTCGATGTATGCAGAATGTCCCCCCATGTGAACGCCGGGTGTAACAGGCACAGAGGTAACGGACGGTTGCAGGGCGGGGTGTTGAATACCAGCGGCATCAACTGGCTCGGGAGCGCCCTGGCTCGGCCGTGTTGGCGGTGCCATTGTGGATACGCAGCTTGGTGTGGGATTGTGCTGGTCGCGCTGCATGGTGCTTTGTCAGTTTGACTGAGCGTCAGGCGGTGTTGAGAAAGAGAGGTTGGTAGCGTAGGATAGGAATAGGGAAGGGAAATAGTAGGAGGCGCGGGATGGGCACGGTGAGGTACTGCGCAGAGGGTCTGTGGGAGGAGAAACGGTAGAGCCAGGCAGCGCTCACCTGTTGTTTTGGTTTTGCGGTGGAGAGCTTTCTCTCTCGACTGCACCTGCTGAGGGAGCGAACTAGTGTGTCCGCAGGGGATTAATGGTTGCGGTTGCACAAGAGGAGGAGCATGGCCTCGTTGATATATAGACGAGAAGGAAGGGGGGAGAAGTAAAGAGAAAGTTTTCGGCTGGGTGGAGATGGAGATGGGTGAAAGGGCTATTAGGTATTTGGAGCTTTATTAGAAGAGGTGCAGTGGTGCGGTGGTGTGGAGGTCAAGACATGCATGGCCCGCGCCGACAAAACCCACATCCCACTTCGACGTCAGTCTGGCAACACGCCCGTGCTTGACCGCAAATAGACGCACCTAATTGATCAGTTTCGAAGTGGGCGGGAGCTTGTCGAGCAAGGAATTCAAGCAAGCCGCCATGACTCTAATTTTGCAACATGAAAATTGGTGATGCTGCTCTTCTTCTTCCTTCCAACAATTCCATGCGATTCCGTCTGTCTTCAATGTCGCAGTGTTTCATTATGATGTAATTCGACGCTCCGACGCGACCAGAGCCTCCAGCTCCCACACGCATACGGCACACGGCTGCACAAGTCCACCCATCAATTGTGCTTCATTTCTCTCAAGGACAAAGACCGAGAGACGGATCTACAAGTATGCTTCCAACATCTCTCCTTTCGTCCCTGGTATGCCATCACCCAACAATCAATGAGAGCGCGCGGGGGTGACTGTGGTCTCCGAAAACTCGCACTATTCCACAATAGGAATGGTCATTTCGCAATCCATCTCAGAGAGTCCTCACCCAACTTTTCTGCATACTGAGCCCATTTCGTAGCCCGTCTCTGTCGCGTTTGCGCCCTCGCCCACTCACCCACCACCCCCTCGCAACCCTCTGTCATCATCTCTGCATGCCTTTCATGCAGCCCTCTCGCATCCGCCCGTTATGCCGCTCTCGTAACCCGTTTTCGCCTTCAATTGCCCTCTGGCACCACTTCGTCTCCCCCAACCAAGCCTTATTCCGCCAGCAGCGCCTGTCATCCTTCGTTACCGAACCAGCGCAGCCAATTCCTTGGGATAATTCTGGATCTTCTCCAGTCACTGCCTCAGAGGCGCCCTCTCAATCAGGCGACAAAGACCTCAAACATGAGGACACACACCCTACCATTCACTTTAAATCAAAACTACCAGCCTCCTTCAAGGCTAAGCTTCCAAAAGACGTAGTAAACATTTTGGTCACTGCTCAAAAGGCAGCCTCCAAGTGTGAAGACTACCATGGCGTTATAATGAGGGAAGTGCGACACAGTCCCAAGCTAGACGAATCAACCCTGCCGTGGACTCTTCCCTTAGAGGAGAGGACCATACCTCCGTACGCAAGGTATGCTCTTGGTGATTCGCCATTTCCAACGGCTATTGCTCACCGTATTCGCGCAGACTTAGCATTGAAATACAGAGATTCCACGACTACATGAAGCCTAACAAACTCGAGACGCTCGCCCGAAAAGAGCTGATCGAACGAGTTAGAAGATCAGTACAAAGAATCGCAAATGATTGTACCATCGAAATATTTGGATCAGAGAGGACTGGTTTGGCCTCAGCCACGTCTGATATTGATATTCGATTGTTTCGACACAATACTTCATCGAATTCAACCCCAAACAATCTACCTCCTTCACCATATGAACGGAGAAAATTGTTGGACGCGCTGCGTAGATTGCACAAGGCACTGCATAACAATAAATCGTATTCTGCACCTTTGGGAATAACACATGCACGGTATCCCCTGCTCCCATACACAGATCGACGTTCAGGCTTGGACGTACAAATAGTTCTTTCCAACGACACCTCCCATCAAAGAGCAATCTTACAACAGTACCTACAGACGTATCCATATCTTGACCAGTTGTATACCGTCATCAGGTCTTTTCTGAATGTCAGAGGCCTCTCTGACGTTTTTCGCGGCGGCTTTGGGTCATATCCAGTCTTTATGATGATTGTGGCTAGTCTGCAACAACAACCACAACAGGGGCAAGTCGAGGCAGGGGAAGCTTTGTGCAACTTCTTCGAATTCTGGTCGAAGTTTGATACCCAAACCAAGGGTATCTCAGTCGAACCTCCATCTGTGTTCAACAAATCCGAGTACATGATCATGTCAAATGCTACGAAGGACAAAATTAAGGTCAGAAGCATCAATTCATCTAATAGCTATCATTACTCATCCAACTGACTCTTTCGTAGGAAGCTAAAACCACACCCAAACCCACATATATGCTCACCCTACGTGACCCTGCTGACCAAACTAATGACCTTGGCCGTCAAGCCACTAGCATGAAACATTTCCAAGAAACTTGTAAGCATATAGCTCAGGAAATAGCAAACGACATCAGCACCGGTCAGGGCAGCCCTCTCGCGAATTTGGTCGGCAGCAGTTTTGTGCTCGAGCAGAAGTCTCGTGAAAGGCTTCGAAATCATGGTCGAGTTGTAGCTCTATACAATGACCTCCCACCTGAGCTCGTCGACCTAGCAAATACCATCCTCGAAGAGGAACAGGAACATAGGCCTGTAAAAAAGAGTCGAGCGGGGGAGCAGCGACCAACAAGACGCTTTATCAAAGGAATCAATGTTAATGATTCGAACAAGAACCAACGACCAAAGACAAAGTTTACCAAAAGGATCAAATATGATGAACATGCACAAGAAGAGCTAGATTTCCCGTCCTTAGTAGCCAGTACAGAGCAGACTCCCCAAGCCCACCAGCAGGAGGCTTCAGCAGAGAAGTAGATAGAAAAGAAGCTCGAAATCACCGAGGAGACGCAAAAAGTGTGACATGTTCCCAAGCAGGCGCAAAGCTAGAGTATAATACAGCAAGCGACTTAGAAAAGGATGAGTTGGAGATTAGTGGGGTGCAGCTCGGGCGACGGGAGAGGATGTTCGACCAGCGTTTCTTCACGCTTTGATACCCGAAATCTTTTTTCCCTTTTACTTGATCTTTGAAATCGTTCTACACTGTGTCTAAATATACTGTATGAATACGGATCTAAGGATTCTGTATTGTGCATACCACTTATATGCATACAACCCTCATAGGGACAGAGTGATTACAACATAGCATTGTAAACAGGCATGTACACATGGATGTCAGAATACATCACATGTATATCAAATTTAAAAATTACGGTCCCTTATATTTAGCAAATGGACCTTGCATTTCTATATTTCATTCACTCGCAGTATAAATGCACCATACTTCCCTCCTACGACTCTACATCATCGTGATTAGAACAAGAAGAAACCTATTAAGACAAGAAAAGTTATGAACAAGTGTACCCTCCGGCCAAATAGAGCAGCATAATGACACTATCCTACGAGTAGATCTCTTTCTTGAACCGTATTGTCTCTAAAAAAAAAGTTCCTAAAAATTTGTTTCCAAGTTTCCATGTTTTAGAAATAAAAATAAAAATAAATACAATACTTCTCTATGACAACACTTGCAATAACCACATCATCGATACCATGGTTTTTGGACGGTAGATACTAACCAGAGTCGTGTTGGTTTTTTTTTTAAAA